>JAQQSZ010003683.1:0-14375 GCA_028646595.1 Phalanger gymnotis
TCATATCCCCTGCTAGATTGCAAATCCCTTGAAGGCAGGGACTTAGTTGGCTCTAAATGTTATAACTCCTTTCTTCCCTCCACAAAAGATAGATGCTTAGAGCATGCTTATTGGATGGAAATAAACTAAATCAGAAGTGAGCTAAGCTTTCCTTGTTTAAACCCTTTTTAAATGAATTCTTCCTTTTTCTCAAATGCCTGGACAATTGCCCAATGACTCAACAGGGACAACAGAAGGATTTTTCCCCTTAGAGAAGAGATCAAGCTTGGTTCATGTCTGGGATTAAGTTTCACTCTAATGTATTACAGGCTCTTTGTGCACAGAGATATGGGTCTCCACACACTTCAGACCAAGTGCATTATTTCATTTCAGGAGTTCAACAAGGTGAGCTCTGCTCAGAGCAGATATTAAATCTCAGTTGCAAGGCCTCAGGAAAGAAGCAAATATATGCTGTTTTCTGAGACCTCTATGTGACTCTGTCACTGTGCTGGGCTTTCTGAAAAGACACCTTGAATGTTGCTGCATCTCTTGACAATGCCATCTCTGGGGTTTAGTGTATTGAAGTGGTCATCTGGGCCTTTATTCTGGGCAGCAGGGCTGGTGTGAGTCAGGGCAATGAGATAGAAGATGTAGTGCTGACAGCTGCTGCTCTAGAATGGAACAAAAGCAAGCCCCTGAGTGCACTCACACATCAACAGGGAAAGAAAGAATAGATACATTGATCAATTAACCAAAATATATTAAATGCCTATGATAGGCCAGGCACATTAATAGGTGCTGGGGACATAAAATCAAAACACAAGCACTGTGTTCATGAACTTATGTTCTATGGGGGAAATAATAATAAAAATCAATAATATATACATATATCACTTTAAGATTTATAAAGGGCTTTATACACATTAAGTTATTTAATCTTTACAACAAACCAGGGAAGTAGATGTTATTATTATATTCATTTTCCAGATGAATAAATTGAGGCCAAGAGAGGTTATATGACCTACCTAGGGTTACATAGTCACTAAATTTTCAAGGCAACATTTGAACACAGGTCTTCAAGTGTAGTCCTTTAGTCACTATGCCATTCAGTTGCCTGTTGTTGTTGTTGGTGGTGTTTTGTCCTTCGCCTTCAAAGGGGATTAATAACATCGGCATGGTGTCTTGACTCTTGAATGAATTAGTTTTAAGTGAGGTATAGTTGCACCAAGTCATCCTTCTCACTCTCTTTTCCAGTCATTGAAGTTCAGTGGCAAGATGATTGGTGATGGCCTGGAAGCAGAGGATGACCGTGGGGTCTTCGATGTCTGGTCAAGCTCTAAGCCCTCCAGAGTGCCTGCTTCAGCCACCTTCATGGCCATTGGGACAAATCGTTCTCTGTCTGATACATAGAAGGTGAAGATCATGGATCTAGAAATGGAAGAGTTCTGAGAGCCTGTCTAGTCCAACCCCCTCATTTTACAGAGTTAACTGAGGCCCAGGAAACTTATGTGGCCAACGTCACATAGGCAGTAAGTACCAGAGGAAGGATTTGAACCGAAAGCCTCTGACTCCAGAAACAGGGCCCTTTCCAGTGTAATTTATTGTGTTGTTTACCTATTGTGGGGGAGGAAACAATTATAACTCGAAACAAGATGGGATGTGTTCAATGAGTATTTAATATACTCTTTGGGCAGATATTATATGTAAACCACTTTGCAAGCCGCAAAACTCCTGCTTCATGCATATTTACATATGCATATTTAGGGACCTATAGATGTTTATTATCATCATTGCTGTTTCTTGGTATTCCATCTCTGTAAAAGGCTTGTGTAATCTGGCACACTTTTCAGTGTCTGAACCTATCTGGAAGATATATTATGTATGATTGGTTTCTTTTGTAAGCCTACATATTTTTAGGGATTTTCAAATGTTATTCTGTACTGGCGTCCTTAGGCTTCAGGTGACTTTCAAAGACATCTCACATGCGCACACACACACACACACACACACACACACACACACACACACACAACCCCACAAAAGTTAAATATTCCTGGCACGAAATTTGCCCTACATTTTGCAAGGTCTGTAAGGTTTTCCTAAGCAACCTTCTTTTAATCAAGGTTATTTTACTTCTGATTACTGACTTTTCTTTGTGATGATGGCTTCACAAGAGTCAATATTATACTTAAGTTATGGAGATTATCTTCACATTGAGTCTGACCATGAAGAGGTCCTTGTAGTTGTAGGATGGCTGTAGTTGTAGATGTAGGCTGTGCCCAAAACCTATGATCAAAAATCCTCTCAGCTTAGATTCTCATGCCAAATTAGATTAAAATGTTATGTTTTTTTTCCTTAAAAGAAGATTGGAGAAAACTAAAAATATACACAAATGGTTCCTTTTTGCCATTGAGAAATACAATAAAAAAAGTGTGATTGTTACTCAGTGTTCTGATATACTAGCAAAAAGAGAGAGGGACGCAAATATAGGAAATGGTATTCCATTAAGCTCACGTGGTAACTCATAGATAAGTCATGTACTGATGCTTACATGCTGGTTAGAAGAAAAGTTAAGGTAATGTTAGGGCAAGGAAAGTGGGACTTTTTGTTGTCTTTTGTTTTGGAGTGCTTCTCAGCATGGGGGCAATCAAGTGCCTTTGATTAAGTCTTGCCTTTGTTTGTAGGAAGGCCCACACCCTTTGTAGTTAGGTCATGAGAGGTGTGAAACCCTCAAGAGGTGTGAAACCCTTGAGAGGTGTGAAGCCCTCTGACCCTGAAAAAGAGTATATAGATTCTGAGATTAGCATTTTGTTTGGGGCTCACTTGAAGAGTGCGGTGTGATTTGACCAGAGGAGACTCTGAGTAGCCATTAAGGAGCCCCCTGGCTTTCCAAACCCAGATGATGGTGCTTGTCTTTGGTAACTAGGTATGTATTGTGATTTGGTCAGACAGATAAAAGCCTCTGTGTTGATCTATTTGTAATTTCTGTTTGTATTTGCTCTGAAGTTCAGGGTGCTGGCTTTTCCCCCTGCAGTAAGTGAATGGTATACGCATGTTTAATTAAAGTGAGAATGTTAACCCCTTAAATTTGCTTTCCTTAGAAAAGCAGAGCAAAGAACCTGTGCTAGTAGCCCTTCTGTGTGCTGGTATTATTGGCTTGACACAGCCACAGCAGCTGCTAATAACATTGTTGCTACAGGTAATTTGACCTCATATTTTGAGAAAGTTGTCTGGAGTCATTGAGAAATTAAAAGATTTGTCCAAGGTCACAGAGCTAGTCTGTGTTAGAGTTGGGTCTTGAGCCTAGGTCTTCTTGAACCTGAGGCCCAGTCTCTGTCAATAATGCCCCACCACCTTTGTTGTGCTTAAGTGTTTGTAGGAAATATTTTTTCACATTTTTTTTTCTACTTGAAAACATGACCATGGTAATGTTACTCTGAAAGGGAAAATATTTTTAGGAAATCTCTGTGGCTAGAATATGAGCCATTATATAAAAGAGGAGAAAACATAAACTAAGATTGTGGAAATAACAGGCTGGGTTTTTGAATTTTATGATGTTGCAGAATCATTAAACATCCTGATTAGAAGATATTAGACATCCAGTGAATGCATAGATAATAATAACAGTGTCCATAGCAACTAGCTTACAGGGTTGTTATGAGGCTCAAATGTGATAATATGGGGAAAATTGCTTCGGAGACAAAAAAAACGGAACATTAGGATGGATGGAGGAAAAGAAATGGACAAAGGGCCCAAATAGATCTTTCAGATGTTGAGTAGAACACACTTCTGTGTGAGAGCAGAGTGCTTGGATTGGGCCAGCTTTGTGTTCATGTGGAGCTGAAAACTCATTATTTTGTGGTGATGGAAAATTTCTGTATTGACATTTCCACATTTTCATTATTCACCTTGGTTATCAGACAGGCTAAGTCACAATCTTACATCCTTGGAGGACTGGGAAGAGATGAAATAGTTTACTTGACTCATGGTTGTGTTGGTAATGTTTGCTACTGATATCCCCTTCCTGACCTCATAATGCTTGCTATATGAAACACATGGAAATTCTTTCATTTTTCTTTCTGGGGTGAAATCTGAGTGACTTTTAAGCAATGGCTTGCTCAAATGGATCTCTCATCTCATAGATTTGGGAATTCTTTCTAATGATGCAGGTAGCAACTCTTTCATGCATGCCCATCCCATGCGACTTTCCTATGTCATTCCCCCAAATTGTCAGGGTTCTACCCAATGATCTGTAGCCCTTCCTTTCTTTGTTTTCTAACTCTGGTAGCATAGCAGTGAACCCTCTGGCTGTCCACCTGTCACCCCTCACTATTGCCACACAACCAGCCTATTTTCTCTTCCTTCCATACAAATGCTTGATGGCCTTCATCTCTCTCATTCTTCCAAATTCCTCATCAGTCATATGTTACAGCCTGCTCCCACCCACCTGCCCTTCTCATCTTGCCTTCTGCTTGATACTCATTTTCAGTATTTTAGCAATTACTTAGCTTAGAAAAAATAGTTGCTAGAAGATGGAGTAAAAAAAATGAGCAAAAGAGAGTGTCTAAGCTTGGAAGTGTTAGGAACTGAACCCTCCTTTCCACTGTATCCCACACTATCTCTTGGGGGAGAGATATCCATTTTTAGATGAGTTCCACAAAGAATACACCACTAGGACCTCTCTGTGCACAGGAGGTCAGATATGGAAGTAGTTACAGAATGTGATTTCCAAGATACTATAAGAAATTCTTTTCAATGTGGGTCCAGCTTTCATTCTGTAGATAACCTTGATTCTGTAGATTAAACCATTGATTTCTTTGGAAACCAATCCTTTAAAATATCAGAGAGAATTTGGATAACCCAGCAACCTAGTTTGTCCTATCCTCTGGACCATAGTACCTACTTGTTTTTCTCTCTGGGTAGCTGAGGTTGACTTGTACCATGCATATCATATCCCAGAAGACTCCTGTGAATCCTTCCACTCAGATTTGTTGTCCATACCATTTGTTCCTGGTACTACATTGACACTGGCATTCCTTCTATTGGCTGGCAACAACATTCTAGACATTGGATCCCTGAGAACAACTTCAGAGCACCTTTGACCTTAACAGTCTTCAGATCTCTTGAGAAAGTTGCAAAAGAGAGTATTCAGAAGATGCTTTTGGCATAGACTCATCACTACCAGATCTCATTGTCAGACTTAAGCCAACTGGGCAACACAGCTTTTCACATATCACTGGCCTTGGAAATGAGACAGGAGGACCAGCCTTTCAGGGCACAGGAAAAAGGCATTTAGGAACAAGTTGACCTTAGAGTTTGTCTGTGGGGTTATGAACCTCTCACCTGTGTCCAGGACCATAAAGTTATGCTCAAATAGAACTGAAACAGCTTGCTAGAGTGGAAAGAAAGTTGGATATATCCTCTAGAGTTCATTAAACTCTGAAACTGCGATGGGATGGTTCTTAGTCTAATCCCAGAAGACCTGGCTTTAAATCCTGCCTCTGTCACTACCCGTCACATTACCTCTTTGGGTCTCAGTTTCTTCAGTCACAAGGTGAGGAAGTTGCACTAGATAATTTCCATACTTTCTTCTATCTCTAAATCTATGATCCTCTGAAGCCCTGCTTCTCTGTTCTTGTATTTTATAGCTCAAACAACAGTAGCCCTATTGCTTGAAAAAAGATGGTGTACTTCTCAGGTTTGTTGGCTTCTGCTACTCCTTTTCTGTCACCACTGTTCAATTGGTCTACCTTCTTTGCTGTGTTAATTGGGTGGTCACACAGTATAATTTTCCAAAGGTCTACAAATTCTCTAGAGATGATCCTATTTCCTGATAACTTCATTAGGGAGCCAACACTACTTCTTCCTTGCCGGCCATGAAGAAGCGACTCATTGTTCCTTATTAGAGTATGGATTTTCTGAAAAAGAAAGCATCTGGGGACATTTTTGTTCATTCATTTTGTATTCAAGCTACTACAAAAAGTGCCATTGCTAATGATGCTGCTGAATGCAATTCAAGCCAAAGCGTTTGTTTACTTTGTATAAATTGATAATTAGATTCTGATCATCTTGCATGTTCATTTTAGACCAGATGGCAGCTAATGCCCATTGTCCACCACGGGGTGCTGACTTTGTAAACCTATAAGAAAATGAGTAGGAGTTCAATTTTTACGAGATGCAGAAATAGAACGGGCTCTTTGCCTATTGAGAGGTGCTTTGGTAGAGTGGACAGATTGTCAACCTTGGATTCACAAAGACCTGGATCCAGATTCTGCTTCTGACCCATACTAGCTGTGTGTCTGTGGGCAGATCACTTACTCTCTTAGTATTTTGGACAGTTCTCTGACTATAAATGATAGACTGGTTTCCAAAGTTCATGGGGGAAAAGAAGGTTCTATACCACAAGCTTTCTACATGATTGAGTTCCCAAAACTGTGGGAAAACATCAATATGCAAAGTCTGATTATTAAGTACCTTGCTGTACAGGTTGTATGTTTTCCCCATTTCCCTAAGTCACTTAATTGTGAAATCGTGTCCAGCATCTCTGAATGAGGGTGCCCTGTTTCCCCTGTTAGTGGAAGCGGCATTAGGGGCTTATAAGCAGGAGGAGCCATCTTTACCATGCTATTTCTATGCGAAACTGTTAAGGGAGTACCATGATATACATCTGGGTCTCCAATCATAATTACTATTTTCCTTACCTCTTCCTTTAACTTTCTCATACAGTCTCTAAGTGACCAGATGAATATCCGTCCACTGGATCCAGATGGCTCTGGAGGAAAAAAGTGAGCCTGCTGACCTTGCACAGCTCTCCCTAACTCCAGTCAAAGTCAACTACAAGTCACGTCATCATTTCCTTAATGTCATAGTCCTCTTCGAAAATGAAAGACAAACACGACCTGTGAGTAGACCTAGCTTCCTGAAAGGGGACCCAGCTAATTGGGTGACTCAGCTCTCCCTCTCCCTCTCCCTTGCCCTCTCCCTCTGCTTCTCCTTCTCCTCTCCAAAGGAATGTAAATTTGAATGGCCAGAAGCTGCTCACTTAACTTGGGGTTAACAGGCTAGATTTCTCCCTTCCTTCCTTCCTTCCTTCCTTCCTTCCTTCCTTCCTTTCTTCCTTCCTTCCTTCCTTCCTTCCTTCCTTCCTTCCTTCCTTCCTTCCTTCCTTCCTTCCTTCCTTCCTTCCTTCCTTCCTTCCTTCCTTCCTTCCTTCCTTCCTTCCTTCCTTCTTTCTTTCTTTCTTTCTTTCTTTCTTTCTTTCTTTCTTTCACAAAACCTTAAACCTTTAACCCTGTTCACTCTGAAGCTCATAGATTGGACCACAATACACAATAGGTCCCTGCCCAAGCTCAGCTTAATGGCTGTATTTGGGGCCTTCCTGCCTTAGAGTGAATATCAATGATAACCGTTTGTCTTTGGAACAGCAACCCTGAGGGTCTTTCCCTCCCAGATTGATTTTTTTTATCTTTTTTTGGAGGGGGGGAAGGCAGGGCAATTGGGGTTAAGTGACTTGACTAAGGTCAAACAGCTAGTAAGTGTGCCAAGCATCTGAGGCTGGATTTGAGCTCAGGTCCTCTTAATTTCAGGGCTGGTGCTCTACTCACTGCGCAATCTAGCTGCCTGAGCTTGATTTTTTAAAAATCTATTTTCTAATTAAAGGGGCCATCCCTTGACTCACTTCTTAAAAAGGCCTATTCATTGAATAGGCATTACTTTACTCTAAGTGAGTACATTAAAAGGGCCATGGACTCCCATTGCATCCTGGGTCATCTCTAGTCAGCCTGACAAATATCTGATCACTAGATCCAGATGGCTCTGGAGGAGAAAGTGAGGCTGGCGAGCTTGCACAGTCCTCTCTCACTAAAATAAAAGTCAACTGCAAGTCATGTCATTATTTCCCTGATGTCATGGTCCTCTTTGAAAATGAAGGACAAACACAACAGTCTCTAAGTGAATACCAGGGTCTATCTCCAGTAGTCTACATAGTCAGTAGGATATTGCTTACTACATCTCTCTGCAACCAAAACTAACAGATTAGTTCCATTGTTAACTCCTCAAATATGAATATGGTAATCCCTAAAATTTTCCTGTACAAAAGGATTCTAATACCTATGAATTTCAAGTAATCTATGTTATCTATCCCTACTCCTCTGGCCCCTTCGTCACTGATTCTCACCATCCAAGATACTAATGACTCTCCCATCTTCTGGGTGAACTGACTCAAAATATCTGTGACCTCCTGCTGAGTAAAATCCTAAATTACCTCCCTAAACTCTCTGTGGCCCCCCTGGTTCTCCTACTTCCTTCTTAGTATTGGGTGAATGTCAGTACTTGTGGAAGCCTTCTCCTCTAACTCTGTTTCATTTTCCTCCAAGGTATCATTCCAAGTGCTGAGGCCACAACTAGGCCTAGCCTGTGCAAAGGCTGCATGCACATCTCTTTTGTTAGTTTTTTTGCTTCCTTTTGTTCTGAACTAAACTAACAGCAGCTTGTTCTTCTACCACCTGAAACTTTCTAGCTTGCTCTTCTTTTTTTGGTATATATTTTATTTAATATTTTAGTTTTCAACATTGATTTTCACAAGATTTTGAGTTAAATTTTCTCCCCATTTCTACCCTCCCCCCATTCCAAAATGGCATATATTCTGATTGCCTCGTTCCCCAGTCAGCCCTTCCCTCTTTCACCCTATTCTCCTCATTCCCTTTGCCTTTACTTTCTTTTAGGGCAGGATAGATTTCCATGTCCCATTCCCTATATATCTTGTTTCCCAGCTGCATGCAAATTTTTTTAAAAAAAAATTAAGCATCTACTTTTAAAACTTTGAGTTCCAAATTCTTTCCCCTCTTGCCTTCCCACCCACCCTCCCTAGGAAGGCAAGCAATTCAACATAGATCACACATGAATCATTATGCAAAACACTTCCACAATGCTCATGGTGTGAAAGGCTAACTATATTACCTTCCATTCTATCCTGCCCCCTTTATTCAGTTTTCTCCCTTGACCCTGGCCCTTTTCAAATGTGTTTGCTTTTGATTATCTCCTCCACAATCTGCCCTCCCTTCTATCATCTCCCCCTTTTTTATCCCTTTCCCTTTACTTTCCTGTGGAGTAAGATGCCAAATTGAGTGTGTATGTTATTTCCTCCTTAAGTTGAATCCAACGAGAGTAAGATTCACTCATTCCCCCTCAGCTGCCTCCTCTTCCCTTCCGACAGAACTGCTTTTCCTTGCCACTTTTATGTGAGATAACTTATCCCATTCTATCTCTCTCTTTCTCCCTCTCTCAATATATTCCTCTCTCATCCCTTAATTTAATTTTATTAGATATCATCCCTTCATATTCAACTCATCCTGAGCCCTCCTTCTATATTCACTTCAACTTCCCTAATGCTGAGAAAGATATCATGAATTACACTTATCATCTTTCCATGTAGGAATGTGAACATAACAGTTCAACTTTAGTAAGACCCCTATGAATTCTCTTTCTTGTTTACATTTTCATGCTTCTCTTGATTCTTGTGTTTGAAAGTCAAATTTTCTATTCAGCGCTGGTCTTTTCATTGAGAAAGCTTGAAAGTCCTCTATTTTATTGAAAATCCATATTTTGCCTTGGAGCATGATACTCAGTTTTGCTGGGTAGGTGATTCTTGGTTTTAATCCTAGCCCCTTCGACTTCTGGAATATCATATTCCAAGCCCTTTGATCCCTTAATGTAGAAGCTGCTAGAACTTGTGTTATTCTGATTGTGTTTCCATAATATTCAAATTGTTTCTTTTTGGCTGCTTACGGTATTTTCTCCTTGTCCTGGAAACTCTGGAATTAGGTGACAACATTCCTAGGAATTTGCTTTTTGGGATCTTTTTCAAGAGGAGATTGGTGGATTCTTTCAATTTCTATTTTACCCTCTGGCTCTAGAATATCAGGGCAGATTTCCTTGATAAATTCTTAAAAGATAATGCCTAGGCCTTTTTTTTTTATCGTGACTTTAGGTAGTCCAATAATTTTTAAATTCTCTCTCTTGGATCTATTTTCCAGGTCAGTGGTTTTTCCAATGAAATATTTCACATTGTCTTCCACTTTTTCATTCCTTTGGTTCTGTTTTATAATATCTTGATTTCTCATAAAGTCACTAGCTTCTTCTTGCTCCAATCTAAGTTTTAAGGTGATATTTTCTTCAGTGGCCTTTCGGACCTCCTTTTCCATTTGGCTAATTGTGCCTTTCAAGGCATTCTTCTCCTCATTGGCTTTTTGGAGCTCTTTTGCCACTTGGGTTAGTCTATTTTTTAAAGTGTTATTTTCTTCAGTATTTTTTGAGTCTCCTTTAGCAAGTCATTGACTTGTTTTTTTATGGTTTTCTTGCATCACTTTCATTTTCCTTCCAATTTTTCCTGTACTTCTCTTACTTGCTTTTTCAAATGCTTTTTGAGATTTTCCATGGTCTGAACCCAATTCATATCTTTCTTGGAGGCTTTTGATGTAGACTCTTTGACTTTGTTTACTTCTTCTGGCTGTATGATTTGATCTTTTTTGTCACCAAAAGGAATCTTGAGTTTGAGTTTGAGTCTGAGTTCCTTTTTTCTGCCTGTTCATGTTCCCAGCCAACCCCTGACCCTTGAGCTTTTTGTCAGGATATTACTGCTTATAGAGTAGAGAGTACTTTGTCCCAAGCTTTAGGTTCCAAGCACTGCTGTTTTCAGTGCTACTTCTACTCCACCTTCACCTCAGGCTCTGTAATAGCAGTGCTCCTACTCCCCCAAGAACTGCCAACCAGGACTGTGGTTCAGATCCAAGCAGGGCACAGCAAGAGAATCTACCTTTGTGCCCACAAAGCACTCCTTGCATTCCTGCTCTGATCTGCTGCTAGATTTTTCCCACCACGTGAGCTGGGGACTTGGCAAGCCTCTGAAGCTGGAGCTCTGGAGGCAGCCTCAAGAGCTTCCTGCTGCTGCTACCGCCACTGCTGCATGACCTCCTCCACCCCTAGATATGGTGGCTGGACAACTCAGAACTCAATGTTGCAGTTTCCACCTAACCTACTCTTTGGCGTTTGTTGGGTTGAGAAGTCTGGTAACTGCCACAGCTCACTGTTTCACGTCCCCAATGCCTCTTCTGGCTGGCTGTTCCAGGTGGCTCATGCTGGGCTGCCCTCTGCTCTTAGCACCATGTGATAGACCCTTCCTGGTTGCCATCCAGGCTCTCCTGGTGTATACATAATTAAGGAGGGCTTTTAGCACTTATTCAATGAAGTGCCCTTGAAGAGTTTGGCCCTTATCTCCTTGATTAAATTAGGTAACTAAGGTGGGGCTCCAGGTGGGGCCTGTGAAGGGAGGTCTGATTATATCTCCTAAGTATGCCCCAAACCCCTAGCTATTAGGTGCTAAACCAATGTGGGTGTGAAGCCCTCAGGGTCCTAGGGTACTAACTCTAGAGCCAATAGTAAGAGCTTAAGTTCTGGTTGCTCAGACGATGTTTGATGAAGGCTAAAGAGAACATGAAAAGAGAAGACAGAGCTATTTGCTTAGGGCTGGCACTCTTGGTGGCCTGTTGATGTGGAGACTCCAGGCAGCTGTAGGTAAGAGCCCTCCAGCTTGCATGGATGTTAGGACTTGGTTAAACTGTGGTAACTATGAATTGGAATTTGAATCAGACAGGATCTGTCTGCTGATATTTATAATTTGTTTGTATTTGCTCTGAAGTTCAGGGTGCTGACTTTTTCCCCTGAACTGAGTGAATGATATTTATATGTCAGATTAAAGTAAGATTGTTAACCCCGTAATGTTGCTTTCCTTAGTAAAGCAGATCAAAAGAACCTGGGATTGAAGCATTCTGTGAGCAGGTTGTTGTTGGTTTTACACCCCCACAGCAACTGCTAGCTGAATTGATTCAACACCTGGGCTGGAGATCTGTTTCCCTCTGCTATTTCGTGGGTTCCACAGCTCTAAAATTTATTCAGAGCCATTTTTTACAGGTGTTTGGAGGGATTGGGTGGGGGAGCTTAAGCAAGTTCCTGCTTTCCTGTCACCATCTTGGCTCTGCCACACTAGCTTGCTCTTCTAAAGGGAGGTTTGAATGCTATAGTATAGAAAGCCTCTCATGTAAACCAGCTGACTCCTTTTCCATTTGAATCTTTTCCTCCATCGATTTGTCTCTCCTTTTACACATAATAGGATACCTTGTTAATAAGTCCCATGCTCTATTACACACCCCAGCCATTTCTTTCCCTCTTTCCATTGGTATTCCTTGCAAACATCTTTCTGAATCTCTGGGTTCTCCCTTCCAAAGCCTTGGTTCCCAGTTTTCACAAAGTCCTGTGCTTTTAGACCATTCTCCCTCTAGAGAGGAATAAGGAAAATCATCCCATCCTGGGATACTCATTTCCTGCCCTAATGTATTCCTGCCTCCAAGTAGAGGTTTTATACATTTTGTTCCTGTTCGTGACCCCAAATATATCACCAAGGTGACACCCACAGCAGCAGCTATGAATTTGCTGGTGTATTTCCAGGTTTGAATCACAAGATATAGCAGACTCTCTCCATGGAAGACAAAACCAAGACATTTATTCAAACACGAAAAAGCCAAATCCATCATAGTAACAAAGAAATATATATACACTATCAATTCAGGCAGCACTGCCATCCCCAAGCCTTTCCTCTGTTAGGCTTTCCCACAACCAACATCTGTTAAGCAAAATCACTTCCTCTCTCACTTGTGCTAGCTGCCTTGTTTCTCTGCTTCCTCTCTCTCAGCTCTGACTGCTCTCATATCTTCTCATCTCCCCTCCACCCTTTCTGCTTCACCCTTTCCTGCTCCACCCATTTGGCAATCTCTTCCCACCACAGACTCACATGACTCAGGCTTCCATGTGACTCGAGCAGGTCATATGGACCTATTAATGGATGGGGAAGATGTTCCCTTTTTCATTAACATAACATGTGACAATCCAAATTCATTCTTCTCTAGCCTTCTGGTGCTGTCCAGATCATTAGATGATTCACTACATACTCTTGAATTGCTTAGAAAATCAAAGCAAGGGGGGGGGGTGGAGCCAAGATGGTGGCAGGAAAGCAGGGACTTACATGAGCTCCCCACCAGTTTTCTCCAAAAACCAATAAAAATGGCTCTGAACCAATTCTAGAACTGCAGAACCCACAAAATAGCACAGGGAAGCAGGGGACCAGCCCAGGATAGCCTGGATGGTCGCTGGATGAGGTCTATCGAGCATGGAGCTGAGGGGAACGGAACCCAGCGTGGGCAGCAGCAGGACCAACCAGACCAGGAGCTGGGTGGTACAGGCCCTAGCACCCTGAATCAGAGAGCTGTGGCACTTACCAGACTTCTCAAACCACAAACAACAAAGACAACAGAGAAGGTTAGTGGGAAAAGCTGCTGAGGACAGAGTGAAGGAGTTCTCCATATGGCCACTGCCCCAGAGGAAGCAGGGGTGGTGCAGCTACAGAACTACAGCTGCAGTTGCTTCCAGCCCCAGGCCCACCTGGTGGGAGGAATTAAGTGTCAGATCAGAGCAGGAGTGCGCAGCCTGCTTAAGATTTGTGTCAGGTTCGGGTTGGTGGTTCTTGGGGAAAGGAGAAGTGCTAGTGTGGCAGAGCTGGCTGTGTAGAAATAGCTCTGAAATCAATGGCACATCCCCTCAACTTGGAACAAAGTACTCTTTACTCTACAAGCACTCACACCCTGCTGAAAAAAATCAAGGGTCAAGGGGGTGGAGCCAAGATGGCGGCTGGAAAGCAGGGTCTGGCGTGAGCTTCCCACCAAGTCCCTCCAAAAACCTATAAAAATGGCTCTGAACCAATTCTAGAACTGCAGAACCCACAAAGTGGCAGAGGTAAGCAGGGCTCCAGCCCGGGGCAGCCTGGATGGTCTCTGGGTAAGGTCTATCCCACATGAAGCTCGGAGCAGAGGGGAGTAGAGCTGAGCGGAGCAGAGCCCAGCATGGGTGGCGTGGACCAACCAGATCGGGAGCTGGGCAGAGCGTGCCCTAGCGCCATGAATCAGTGAGCTGCACCAGACCTCTCAACCCACAAAGAGCAAAGACAACAGAGAAGGTTAGTGGGAAAAGCTGCAGGGACTGAGTTTGCAGCTCGGTCACTGCCCCTGGGGCAGCGGAGGTGGGGCAGCTACAGAGCTACAGCTGCAGTTGCTTCTGGCCCCAGGCCAACCTGGTGGGAGGAATTAAGTGGCTGATCAGAGCAGGCGTGAAGAGCCTGCGGAAGATCTAAGCCCAGACCAGGTAGGGGGTTCTTGGGGAAGGAGGAGTGCTGGTGAGGCAGCGCATCTGCCCAAGTGTAGAACATAGAACTCTTTAGTCTACAAGCAGTCATATCCTGCTGAAAAACTCAAGGGTTAAGTAAGTTGGCTGGGAACATGACCAGGCAGCAA
>JAQQSZ010003684.1:0-14374 GCA_028646595.1 Phalanger gymnotis
GTGCAGGGTTCTTTTCTGTATTTACCTGTGCACAGGTTGATCATGGGGAAAGCGCGGGAAGGAAAGGGGAGGAGAATAGGAGGAGTGTAGGCAGAGAGTAGGCGGACCAAGGCAGTCCTAGTACTACGTAATAAAGGCTATAAAAATCTGGTCGCGGACTTTATTAAACGGAGCTACTTACCACCTTTGCTTCCGGCCTCATTCATTGCCTGCGAGATCAGGCCTTTGCTGGACAAAGGCCTGGGAGTATGGGGTAAGAGAGACCCCTACATATAGGTAAAATGAATTTTTTGGGAAGAGAACACTAGGAGCTGAACTACTAAAATGTTAATGTAATCTTATGGTGCATTAAGAAAAAAACAGTGCAGAGGACTGTGGAGGTAATCATCTGACTGTCCTCATGTTTGGTTGTAGCACATCTTAACCATTTTCTTAAGTTCTTAGTACTATATTGTGAAGGATTCTGAGATCTGGAGAGCTGATAGAGGAGGATATCCAAGGTGATGAAGGATCTTGAGGGCAAACTATCCTGAAGTAAAATGTACTACATCAGAAAACATTGGACTGCCCATTTTCTAAAGGTGTTCAAGAAAAAAGAGCTAATTATCAACTGTTGGGGTTGACCCAGAAGGGATTGTTATTAAGCATAATAAAGATGATATGGACTCAGATATTTTCTAGCTCTGAGAATGTTTAAATGTCTTCAAAAGCTCACTATCTTTTAGCCTAGTCCAGGTTTGACCAGCTGTAGACTTTATGAAATTCTTTCTTATATAAATATTAAATTGCCTTATTGTAATTTCTGACCCTGGTATCAGTTTTCTCCTTTGTGTCTAAGGAGGGGATAATAATTATTTTTTTAATGGAAAAGCAACTTCAAATATTTAAAGACAGTATCTTCTTAATACTCATCTAATTACATAGAAATTGAAAGTTTCCACCAATCACCTCCTGAAAGAGATCCCAAAAGGAAAATTCCTAGGAATATTGTAGGGAAATTCCAGAGTTCTCAGGTCAAGGAGAAAATATCATAAGCAACCAGAAAGAAATAATTCCAGTATTGTGGAAACACAATCAAGATAACAAAAGATTTAGCAGCTTCTACACTAAGGGAATGTAGGACTTGGAATATGATATTCCAGAGGTCTAGAGAGCTATGATTAAAACCAAGAATCACCTACCCAGGAAAAAATGGGTAAAATGCTTTGGGGCAAAATATAGACTTTCAATGAAATAGATGAGTTCTAAGAGTTCTTGAAAAGACCAGTGCAGAATAGAAATTTTGACTTTCAAATACAAGAATCAAGAGAAACTTGAGAAGGTAAACAGGAAAGAGAAGCCATGAGAGACTTGTTAAAATTGACCTGTTTACATTCCTACATGGAAAGATGATGTTTGCAACTCAAGACTTTTCTCAGTATTAGGGTAGTTACAGAGAATATATCTATATATCTATATCTATATATCTATATATCTGTCTGTGTTTATGTATGTATATGTGTATGTGTGTATATATACATACATACATACATATATATGTATGTATGTATGTATGTATGTATGTGTGTGTGTGTATGTAGACAGAGGGTACAAGGTGAGCTGAAGGTAAAGGGATGGATGATACCTAAAAAATAAAATTAAGTGTTGAGAGAAAAGTACTGGAAAACAAAGGAAAGGAGAGGTAGAATGTACTAAATGATCTCTCATAAAACAAGCAAGAAAGAGCTTCTACAATGGAGGGGAAGAAGGGGGAGGTGAGAGGTAATAAGTGAGCCTTACTCTCATCAAATTTGGCTTAAGGAGGCAATAACATACACACTCAATTTGGTATGGAAATTTATCTTACCCTATAGGAAAGCAGGGGGGAAGGGGTTAAGAGAAGGGAGATAATAGAAGGGATGGCAGATTGGGGAAAGGGCAATCAGAACCAACCACTTTTGTGGAGGGACAGGTCAAAGGAGAGAGTAGAATACTTGAAGGGCAGGACAGGAAAGAGGATAATATAGGTAGTCTTTCACAACATGACCATTATGGAAGTGTTTTGCATGACTACACATGTATAATCTATATTGAAATGCTTGCTTTCTCAGTGAGGGTAGCTGGGGAGGGAGGAAGTAAGAGAATGTGGAACTCAAGGCTTTAAAAATTAATGTTAAAATATTTTTATATTTGAGAAATAAGATATACAGGCTATGGGGTATAGAAAGCTATCTTGCACCTCAGGAAAATAGAAAGGAAGGGAATAAGAGAAGGGAGTGGGGGGGTAATAGAAGGCAGGGCAGATTGGAGGAAGGGGTAATCAAAATGCACAATGTCCTGGGGTGGGGGAGGGAAGAAATGGAGAGAAAATTTGGAATGCAGAATCTTGTGGAAGTGAATGTTGAAAACTAAAAATAAATAAATTTATTTAAAAAAAGAAATCAGAAAAAAAGATTTTGAATTCCAAATTTTCTCCCCATCTCTCCCCTAACTCCCACCCCAATATGGCATACTTTCTTATTACCCTTTCCCCCAGTCTGCCCTCCCTTCTATCACCCTCCCACCATCTTATCACCTTCTACCTTACTTTCTTTTAGGGCAAAATAGATTTCTGTACCTCATTCCATGTATATTTTTCCCAGGTGCATGTAAAAACAATTTTAACATTTGTTTTTAAAACTTTGAGTTCCAAATTCTCTCCTTTCTTCCCTGCCCACCCACTCTCATTGAGAAGGCAAATCATTCAATATAAGTTATACATGTGTAGTTATGCAAGATATTTCCATGATAGCCATATTGTGAAAGACTAATTATATTTACCTCCATCTTATCCCACCCCCATTTATTCTATTTTCTTTTTTGACTCTGATGCTTTTCAAAAGTGTTTGCTTCTGACTACTCCCTCCTCCAATTTGTCCTCCCTTCTATTGTTCCCCTCCCCTTATCTCCTTACCCTCTACTTTCCTGTAGAGTACGATACCCAATTGTATACCCAATTTAGTGTGTATGGTGTTTCTTCCTTAAGCCAAATATGATGAGAATAAGGTTGACCCCTTCCCTTTCACCTCCCCCCTCTTCTCCTCCAATGTAACAGCTTTTTCTTGCCTCTTTCATGTAAGATAATTTACCCTATTCTGTCTCTCCCTTTCTCCTCCCAATATAGTCTTCTCTTAGCCCTTAATTTTATTTTTTTAGATATCATCCCTTCATATTCAACTCACCCTGTGCCCTTTGTCTATACATACAGATGTATATATGTATGTATATTCTCTTCAAATACCCTAATACTGAGAAAAATTTCATGAGTTACAAATATCATTTTCCATGTAGGAATGTTTAAAATTCAAATTTAATAATTCCTCATGCTTTTTTTCCTGTTTACCTTTTCATGCTTCTTTTGATTCTTATATTTGAAAGTCAAATTTTCAGTACAGCTCTGGTCTTTTCATCAGAAATGCTTGAAAATTCTCTATTGCATTGAAAATATATTTTTACCCTGAAGTATTATACTCAGTTTTTCTGAGTAGGTGATTTTTGCTTTTAATCCTAGCTCCAGAACATCACATTCCAAGCCCTTCAAAGCTGCTAGATGTTGTGTTATCCTGATTGTATTTCCACAGTCCTAGAATTGTTTCTTTCTAGAAGCTGCCATATTTTCTCCTTGACCTGGAAACTCTGGAATTTGGCTGCAATATTCCTAGGAGTTTTCCTTTGGGGATCTTTTTTCAAGAGGTGATTTATGGATTCTTTCAACTTCTATTTTACCCTCTGGTTCTAGAATATCAGGGCAGTTTTGCTTGATAATTTTTTGAAGGATGATGTGTAGTTTCTTTTTTGGTCATGGATTTCAGGTCATCCAATGATTTTTAAGTTATTTCTCCTGGATCTATTTTGTAGGTCAGGGTTTTTCCAAGTGAGATATTTCACACAATCTTCTATTTTTTTTTCCATGCTTTTGGTTCTATTTTATAATCTCTTGATTTCTCATAAAGTTATTAGCTTCCATTTTCTCCATTCTAATTTTTAAGAAATGATTTTCTTCAGGGAGCTTTTGAACCTCTGTTTTCATTTGGCCAATTTTGCTTTTTTAGGCAATCTTCTCAATAGCTTTTTGGATCTCTTTGGCCATTTGGGTTAGTCTATTTTTTGATATAAATTTATTTTTAGTTTTCCACATTCACTGCCACAAGATTCTTAATTCCAAATATTCTCCCCATCTCTCCCCTCCCTCCACCCCAGGGCTGCATGCGTTTTAATTTCACCTTCCTCCAATCTGACTTCCATTCTGTTACCACCCCCACCTTTTTCTTATCGGCCTCCCTTCTATTTTCCTGTAGGGCAAGATAAATTTCTATACCCCATTGCCTGTATATCTTATTTCCCAGTTGCATGTAAAAAACATTTTAACATTCATTTTTAAAGCTTGTAGTTCCACATTCTCTCCCTTACTCCCTCCCCACACACCCTCATTGAGGATGCCAGTAATTCAGTATAAGTTATACATGTGTAGTCATGCAAAACACTTCTATAACAGTTATATTATGAAAGTGAGTTAGTCTATTTTTAAGGTGTTATTTTCTTCAATATTTTTTGGGCAAGCGGTTTACTTGTTTTCCTGATTTTCTTGTATCACTCTCATTTCTCTTCTCGATTTTTCCTCTGCTTCTCTTACTTGATTCTCAAACTTCTTTTTGAGCTCTTCCTTGGCCACAACCAATTCATGTTTTTTTTTTCTTTTTCTTAGATGCTTTGGATGTATGAGCTTTGACTTTGTTGTCTTCTTCTAGTTGTATATTTTGATCTTTGTAACCAAAGTAAGATTTTATACTCTGACTTTTATGGTCTTTGCTCATTTTCCCAGCCAATTCCTTTACTTTTGAGCTCTTTGTCAATGTAGGACTCTGCTCTTAGAGTGGAGAGTGCTCCATCCCAAGTTTGAGGGGTTTTGTGTAGCTGTCATCAAAGATACTTCTAGGCACCTATGAATTTTCAGTCCTTCTAAGGAAGTATGATCAAAGGAGAGGTGTTTATTCCTCTCTCAGCCTGTGTTCTGACCTGTGAATGGCCACAAGCACTCTTTTCTGCCTTGGAACTGTGAAGAAGATTCCCTCTGCACAACCTCCATAAGCTTTTCCATGCCAGTATTCCTCCTCACCCCAGGACCACCACCTAGAACTAAAACCCAGATCCAAGCAGGGCAAAGCAAGAGAATCTACTTCCACACTAGCAAAGAGATCCTGGAATTCCCCTATGATCAGCCACTTGATCCCTCCACCATCTGTGGAACTGGAGCTTTACAAGCAGCCATTCCTGCCACCACCTCTGCTACCACTGGAATGGGGCCACACCATGCTCTTCTGTCACCCAGGTCCAACAGAGTTTCCCCACTGACCTTCTACTTTGTCATTGACATTTGTGGGTTGAGAAGTCTGGAAACTGCCACACCTGCCAGTGATTCAGTGCCCTGAGGCCTGCTACAGCCCTGTCTGTGCCACCACGGCCCAGGCTGAACTGTGCTCTGCTCCCAGCCAAGTGCAATAAACCTTTCCTGTTGGCCTTCCAGCTTGTCTTGGACTGGGGATTTGTTTCAGTCTGTCATTTTGTCAGTTGTATAGCTCTAGAATTTGTTGAGATTCATTTTTACAGGTACTTAGAAGAGTTGGGGGGTGGCCGAAGCAAGTCCCTGTTTCTACTCTGCCATCTTGGCTCTATCCCCAAAAATTATTCTTAAAGAACTCATCATGCTTCTTAGAAATGATTGATTCTTATTCTAAGTGCTCATCAATCACCCTATAATAATACTTTCTGAATTGTCGAGTATTGTTACTAATCATTCCTAAAGTTTGAATAATTCCCAACATTTACTTATGTATACTCCTGTGGTGTCTCCTCTTTTTTCTATGATTCTTCAAGGATTTGAAGCAATAGTTCAGGAATCTCATGCACACATTTGGAACTTTAGCACAATATTAACCCAGGTATCATACTGCAATCTCATTTAGCATACTTAGGTACTCATTATATCTTTACTTACCTTGTACTTCAATTCTCTTTAACCTCTCTGTCTTCTAACCCCCAAATAGATATGTGGGTATATAAATATTTGTATCTGTATGTATATGTTTATCTTTCAAAGAACAAAAACATTCTAGCCATTGAGAATACAATGAAAAAAGTCAAATGTTCCCTATACTCAAGGGATTTAGAAGGTATTGGGGAAGAAAACATGTAAATTCAGAGGTCTGTATAAAATTAATAAAGAATATGTTGAGGTGAGGTGAGTAGTGAAATGAAAACCTATGTAAAAGAAGGTAATTGAACTGAATTGCTTATAACTCTTAGAAATCCTATTTAAGAAGAGGTAATGAGTGACTGTGTTCCTGTTAAATGAAATAGCCAGTAAAAATACAAGATGGGAAATAGAATGTTAGGTCTGAAGAACAGTAAGAAGGTTAATTTTTTTTCTCTTACCAGTTCATGTTGTTCTTCTTTTCCCCTAAGGAATAGAATCATCTCTCCCTTGAACTTCTTACACAATAATAAAGGCAGCTGGTGGCATAGAAGATAGAGTACTGGCTCTGGAGTAAATCTGGGATAATGTTTGTAAAAAGTGCTTAGCATAGTGCCTAGAAGATAGTAGGCACTATTGAAATGTTTGTTCTTTTCCCCTAGTTCTATTTAAAATATTATTTATTTATACTTTTATTAACAAACATGTGAAAGAATAGATCACTGAACTTGCACTATAATGAAAAATGTTAGAAAGCCAACAATTTTGTTAAGAATTGAAAACCAAAATAAAAATTTTGAAATTTATAGAAGACATTAACAAATTTGAAAAATAAATAAACAAAATTGGGAACTATGACAAGTTTATTTTTAAAGAAACTATTTTCTGATTTGATTAAAAAGACAAAAAGTATTAGTTTTGGAAAATGAAATACAAAAATTCATAACAAATGAAGAAAAAAATAAAAGAATTTTTTACAAAGTTTTTTTTGCCTAACAATATGTCAACAAACCCAACAACTTCAATGAATTTAATGGATATTTACAAAAACATGAAATAATCAAATTAATAGAACCAAAAATAGAGAATTTAAAGATGCAATATCAGAAAAAATGCTTATTTTTAGCTTGCGTTTCTTCTTCTTCCAAAGCTAATGAGAAGAAAGAAAGGGACTAAGCATTTATATAGTTCCTATAATGTTCTAGGCACTGTGACAAACTTTTTTTTAAACAAATATTTCATTTGATGCACACAGCAACAGCATTTCTGTGAAGAGGCTATTGCTATCCCCATTTTGCAGTTTAGAAAACTGAGGCAAATAGAAATTTAAGTGTCTTGTCTGAGGCCACATTTAACCTCAGGTCTTTTTGACTCAGGCATAGTGTTCTATCTACTGCACTACCAGCTATCTCTAATAGTGCCTAATTGACTGAAATGGAACATTTTGGAGGGGTAAACTGGGCAGAGATGATGAAATTCTTTTTTCATTTAAATTTATTTATTTTTAGTTTACAACATTCAGTTCCACAAGTTTGTGAGTTTCAAATTTTCTCCCTCTCCCTCTCCTCGCTCCTCCCCACTCAAGAAAGCATACAATCAGATATTGGTTCTATATATACATTCACACTAAACATATTTTCAAAATCCTCAAGTTGTAAAGATTTATAACCAATGGAATTAACCATGAGAAAGAAGACATAAAAACCAAAAAAGGCAGGGAAGGAGAGAGAGAGAGAGAGAGAGAGAGAGAGAGAGAGAGAGAGAGAGAGAGCAAATAGTTTGCTTCAATCTGCATTCAGACTGTAATTTTATCTCTGGATGTGGATAACCTTCTACTTGTTCCATCATGCGTCTTTTGGAGCATTCTTAGAACCTTGCATTGCTGAGAAGAGCCAAGTCTATCAAAGTTTGTCATCACAAATACTGTGTGACCGTAATCATGTATGATGTTCTCCAGTTCTACTTCCCTCACTCAGCATCAGATCATATAAGTCTTTCCAGGTTACTATGAAGTCCGTCTGCTCCTCATTTCTTAGAGCACAATAGTATTCCATTACATTCATATACAACAACTTGTTTAACCATTCTCCAGTTGATGGACATTCCCTTGATTTCCAGTTCTTTGCTGTCACAGAAAGAGCTGCATTAAATATTTTAGTATATGTGTCCTTTTTTTACTCGTATTATCTCTTTGGGATACAGCCCTAGAAGTGTTATTGCTGGATCAAAGGGTATACACATTTTTATGCCCTTTTGGGCAAAGTTCCATATTACTCTCCAGAATGGTTGGATCAGTTCACAACTCTATCAACAATGCATCAGTGTTCCAATTTTCCCACAGCTTCTCCAGCATTCATCGATTTCCTATTTTGTCATGTTAGGCAATCTGACAGGAGAGATATGGTACCTAAGAGTTGTTTTGATTTGCATTTCTCTGATCAATAGTGATTTAGGGCAATTTTTCATATCATTATGGATATATTTATTTTATTCCTCTGAAAACTGTCAATTGGGGAATGATTTGTATTCCTATAAATTTGGGTCCATTCTCTCTATATTTTAGATATGATGCTTTTTATCAGACATGCTGGTTGTAAAGATTTTTTTTTCCATTTTTCTTACCTACTAATCTTGGTTGCATTGCCTATGTTCATATAATTTTTTTCCACTTAGTAAAATAATCCATTTTGCATTTCATAATGCTCTCTATCTCTTCTTTGGTCATAAATGCTTCCCTTCTCCATAAATCTGGAAGGTAAACTATTCCTTGCTCTCTCAGATTATTTATAGTATCAACCTTCATATCTAAATCATGAAGTCATTTTGACTTTATTTTGGTATATGGTGTAAGATATTGATCTATGCCTAGTTTATGCCATACTATTTTCCAGTTTTCCTAGCATTTTTTTGTCAAACAGTGAGTTCTTATCCCAGAAGCTGGAATCTTTATGTTTATCAAACAGTAGATAACAATATTCACTGACTACTGTATCTTGTGTACCTAATCTATTTCACTGCTCCACCATTCTATTTCTTAGCCAGTATAAAGTAATTTTGATGACTGCTGCTTTATAAACTGTTTAATATCTGTTATGGCTAGATCACCTTCCCTAGCATTTCTTTTTATTAATTCTCTTGATACTATGGACATTTTGTTCTTCCAGATAAATTTTATTATTATTTTTTCTACCTCTATAAAATAATTTTGGTAGTTTAATCAATATGATGCTAAATAAGTAAATTAATTTAGGTAAAATTGTCATTTCATTATATTAGCTCACCCTACTCATGAGCAACAGATATTTCCCCAACTCTTTAGATCTAACTATATTTGCGTGAAAAGTGTTTTGTAATTGTGTTCATATAGTTCCTGGGTTTCTTTTGGAAGGGAGACTCCCTAATATTTTATAATATCTACAGTAACTTTAAATGGAATTTCTCTTTCTATCTCAGTTTGTCTTCATTAGTAACACATAGGAATGCCAAAGAATTATGTGGGTTTATTTTATATCACACTACTTTGCTAAAGTTATTTATTTCAAGGACTTTCTTATTTGTTCTCTAGGATTCTCTGTGAATATCATCATATCATCTGCAAAGAGTGATAACTTAGTTTTTTCTTTACCCCTTAACATTGCTTTCCTTAGTAAAGCAGATCAAAAGAATCTAGGCTCGCAGTGTTCTGTGTGCTGGTTGTTGTTGGTTTTACACCCCCAGATCGTTGAAACACATGTAAATCCCTCTGGCCCTGGAGATTTTTTCCTAGGGAGTTCATTGATGGATTCTTCAATTTCTTTTTCTGAGATGGAGTTATTTAAGTATTTTCCTTCATCTTCTGTTAATCTGGACAGTTATATTTTTTGTAAATATTCATTCAATTCCCTAAGATTTTCAAATTTATGTGCATATAATTGGGTAAAATAATTCCAAATTATTGTTTAATTTCCTCATCATTGGAATCGAATTCATCCTTTTTATTTTTGATACAGGTAACTTGATTTTCCTCTTTCTTTTAAATTGAATTGAACAAATTGTATTAATTTTATTTTTTTTCATAAAACCAGGCTTAGTTTTATTTATCAATTCAATAGTTTCCTTGATTCAAATTTTATTAATTTCTCCTTTGATTTTCAGTATTTCTAATTTGGTATTTAATTGGAGGTTTTCAATTTGTTGTTTTTCTAGCTTTTTCAGTTGCATGCAAAATTCATTGGTCCCCTCTTTCTCTATTTTATTCATGTAATCATTAAAACATATAAAACTTCCCCTAAGAACTGCTTTTGCTGCATCCCATAAGTTTTGGTCACCTGAATGAAGTTATTAATTATGTCTATGATGTGTTGTTTGACCCATTCGTTCTTAAGATTAGATCATTTAGTTTCCAGTTAATTTTTATTCCATCTTTCCATGGCCCTTTATTACATATAATTTTTATTGCATCAGGATCTGAAAAGGATACATTGATTATTTCTGCCTTTCTGCACTGGATTGAGAGGTTTTTCTGCCTTAATACATGGTCAATTTTTGTGTATGTGCCATATACTGCTGAGAAAAATGTATATACATTTCTATGCCCATTCTGTTTTCTCCAGAGCTCTATCATATCTATCTTCTTCAAAATTCAATTCAGCTCCTTAACTACTTTGAAGTTAGATTTATCAAATTAAGAGAGGGACAGGTTGAGGTCGTCCCCCCCCCCCCCAACTAGTCTCATTTTGCTGCCTGTTTTTTCTTGTAACTCCCTTAACTTATCCTCTGAGTATTTGGATCCTACATGACTTGGTGCATAAATTTTTAGTAATGATATTACTTCATTGTCTATGATGCTACAACAACAATGTTGCTAGCAGCTGTTCTGGGGGCATAAGACCAATAATAGCAGCACACAGGAGGGCTGCTAGTACAGGTTCTTTCATTTGCTTTTCCTTAGAATCTTATTTTTATTAAACATACATATACCATTCACTTAGATCAGGAGGAAAAGCCAGGACCCTGAATTTCTGAGAGAATACAAACATATATTACGGCATACACTATGTAAACAGAGCCAATAAACCAAGTCCGTCTATCCATACCAATACATAGTTACCAGAGAGAAGCACCAATATCTGGGTTGTTAAAGCTGGGGGTGGAGGGAGGTGCTGCTTGAACAGCTTACCCAGTGTCTTGTCTCCAATGAATGTGCGCTCAAAGGCAAAAGGCCAACTTCAGAGACCTTATACCCTGTTCAGGGTGCTGAAGGCTCAAGGCCTACTTAAAAAAAAGGTGTGGAGCCTATGGCCTCACATCTACTTAGTGAAAGGGTATGGGCTTGCCTCCAAGCAGATTTCCCTTTGTTGGCTCCACCTGAGGTCTATTGAGGGGGTGGGAAGAGTCTTTAACTCCTGATCACATCACAAAGATTTGGGTCTGCATCTAATCAGGCTTCCCTTGTTGGCCCCACCTGAGGCCTATGAGGGTGGGAAAGCTCTTTCACTTATAGATGGGTATAACACTGTGCTTTTAGCAGGATATAGTTTCCTTCCTTATTCCTTTTTATTGGATCTATTTTTGCTTTTGCTTTGTCTGAGATTAGGATTGCTACCCCTGCTTTATTTTACTTCAGCTGAAGCATAATGTATTCTATTCCAGGCTTTTACCTTTACCCTGTCTGTGTGATTTAAAAATGTGTTTCTTGTAAACAACACATTGTAGGATTATGACTTTTAATCCATTCTGCTATCTTCCTTTGTTTTATGGGAGAGTTCATTCCATTCATATTCACAGTTATGATTACTATCTGTGTCTTTCTCTCCATCATATTTTCTACCTATTTATGCTCTTACTTCTCTCTTTCTCTCCTCAAAAGAGTTTTGCTTTTGACCATTGCCTCCCTCAATGTTTCCTTCCCTTCTATCAGCCCCCTCCCCTTTCTTTCCCTTTTCCTTTACTACTTCTTCCCTCCCTTATCACCACCACTTCCGTTTGTTTTCCCCTTTCCCCTCATACTGCCTGTAGGGCAAGTTAGATTTCTATACTTAATATACTTAACAGATTATGTTATTTCCTCCTTGAGCCAAATCTAAGTAAAGGTGGAACAATGTTCATCTCCCTCCCTTTGTTCCCTGTATAATAATACATTTTGTGCCTTTTCATGTTATGTAATTTACCCTTTTATGCCTCCCCCTTTTCTATTCTCCCATTACAATCCTTTTGCACCTCTTAGTATTTTTTATCATCACATCAGTTAATTTATACCCACACCCTCTATCTATGTATATCCCTTTAAATATCACAATAAATATACAATTCTCTAAATTAATAAGTTTCATCCTCGCCTGCATTAATGTACACAGTTTGGCCTTATTGAATAACAAGATTTGCTTTTTTTTCAATTTTTTTCCTGTTTGCCTTTATATGCCTCTCTTGAGTGTTGCATTTGAAGATCAAATTTTCCATTGACTTCTGGCCCTTTCATCACTAAGGTCTAGAAATCCCATATTTCATTGAAGGTCCATCTCCTTGCCTGAAGGATTATGCCCAGTTTTGCTTTGTAGTTGATCCTTGGTTGAAGTCCAAGCTCCTTTGCCTTATGGGATATATTCCAATCCCTCCAGTCTTTTGATGTAGAAGCTGCAATATCCTGTGTGACCCTGACTGTAGTTCTTCTATATTTTATTTTATTTTTTTGGCTGCTTGCAGTATTTTCTCCTTGACCTGATTATTGTGGAATTTCGCTACAATATTCCTTGGAGTCTTCAATTTGGGATCCCTTTCAGGAGGTGACTGGTGAATTCTTTTGATGACTATTTTGCCCTCTGGTTCTAGGACTTCAGGACAGTTTTCTTTGATGATTTCTTAGAAGATACTCTCCAGGCTCTTTTTCTCATCATGGCTTTCTGGTAGACCAACAATTCTTAGATTTTTCTCTCCTGGATCTATTTTCCATGTCAGTTGGTTTTCCAATGAAATATTTTACATTTTCTTCTATTTTTCATTCTTTAGATTTTTTTTACTGATTCTTGATGCCTCATAGAGTCATTATCTTCCACTTGCCCAATTCTCATTTTTAATGAACTGTTTTCTTCCATTTGCTTTTGTACCTTCTTTTCCATTTGGTTAGTTTTTCCTTTTTAGGAACTGTCTTCTCCAAATAGGCTTTGTACCTCCTTATTCTGGCTTTTTGTGCTATAGCATCTGGTACTTTCAGATGGAAGCTATATAATGCTGCTGCTCACCTGGTGCTGAGCTGGGGCTGGTTGCTGTGTGCCAAGGCCAGATCTTTATGAGTTTCCCTGGGGTTACACTGAATCTTGAAGAGATAAGGTGTGGGACAGTGAGGTCACTTGCTACTGGAGGTCACTTCCTTCTCTAGGGCTGGATAGGCTCAGCTGCTGGTGGATGCCTATACTGGTGTCTCCTGATTCCTCTGGCTGTGCAGAGACATGCCTGCAGTCCTGTCAGTGGCTCTTTGCCAGCTCTACCAACCTGGGTCTCAGGATCTCCTGCTAGTCTGCTCAGGTGGGGCTTGCTGGAGCAACTCTGGTTGTTCACTGTACCCCTTAAGCCACAGTAAGAGGGACCTTTCCTGTTGATCTCCCTAGCCTCCAAAGCTAAAAGACTGCTGTATTCCTAGGTTCCACTATTCCAGAATTTTTCCTGGGGCAATATTCTCTAGGTCTTTCAAGGTCAACGAGGGGTGTGTGTGAGAGAGAACACTTATGGTTTTCTCTGTCATTATGGCTCCAAGAAGTTCACCTAGATGACTTTCAAACACTTAGTCCATGGGCTGATATCCCCAGGAGTAGCTGCTGCCATTGACATAGATCCCTGCACTTCTCTCTCACCACATTCTGAGAGACCTCCATTCTGTGCTGAGAGTTTTGGGAATCTCTACTGCTGCCAGTGATTGATTTTACCATGGCCAGCTCCCACTCTGTTATTGCCAAGTCTGTGCTGGTGCCTGCCCACTCTGCAATCTCTCAGCCCAGCAATATAGATCCTTCCTGTTGACCTTCTGGGTCTGTCCTGGTGTGGAAATTTGGCACACTCTGTCTCCCAGTGGATTCTGCTACCTCAAAATTTGTTCAAATTCCCCATCAATTGGGGAATGGCTGAACAAGCTGTGATATATGAAGGTAATGGAATACTATTGTGCTATAAGAAATGGGGATGATACGGACTTCATAACAACCTGGAAGAACTTAACATAATGCTGAGTGAGTGGAGGAGAGCCAGGAGAACATTATACAGAACCACAGATATGTTGATTCTGTGATGACTAACCCTGACAGACTTTGCTCTTCTCAGCAACACAATATGCAGAGACAGCTCCAAAGGACTCATGATGGAGAGGGCTATCTATATCCAGAGAAAGAACTATGAAGTATGAATGCAAATCGAGGC
>JAQQSZ010003685.1:0-14374 GCA_028646595.1 Phalanger gymnotis
GGGCCCTGCTTCCCTCTGCCACTTTGTGGGTTCTGCAGCTCTAGAATTGGTTCAGAGCTATTGTTTTATAGGTTTTTGGATGAACTTGGTGGGGAGCTCACGCCAGTCACTGCTTCCCAGCCGCCATCTTGGCTCCCCCCCCCCATATTCTCTTTGATGGAAGAGAAATCAGAAGGGAAATTGTTGGTTAATAATAAAAATTGCTAAAACTTATATAGCACTTTAATGTTTACAAAACACTTTAGGAATATCTAATTTTATCCTCACAACAGCCCTGTGAGGCAAGTGTTATCATCCTTAATCTATGTTAGAAAATTGAAGCAGACATTAGTTAAGTGACTTAACCATGGTCTCAGAGGTATTGGATGTCTAAAGCCATGTATGAACTCAAATCTTCTTATGTCCACATCTATCACTCAAGCTCTGAACCAACTAGTTGCCTAGCTATTAGACATCCATCCACCTAATGGACAATATAGATCAAACCACAATAATTCATTAAGTGCCTACTATGTGCCAAGTACTTTCCTGCCTTGTGGGCATACAAAGAAAGGGATATCCCTGTGAAGGGATATATTAAAGTCTTTCTTTACCTTTTATAGGAGAAAATATGTAAACATATAAGTATATATAAAAAGTATAACTACTTGTATTTTATTGTTGTAACTATTCTGTTAACTGTTCTGGCACTGTGCATAGAGTGGTGGGCCTGGAGACAGGAAGACCTGAGTTCAAATCTGGCCTCAGACACTTACTAGCTGTGTGAACCTGGATAAATCACTTAACTTTATTTACCTCAGTTTCTTCATCTGTAAAATGAATGGGAGAACCACTGCAGTATCTTTGCCCAGAAAACCCCAAATGGAATCATAGAGTTAGACTTGACCGAACAACAACACTTTTTGAGTTTCCTGAGAATTTCAAAGAGAAATAATAGACAGAAAATGCACATTCTGATCACTCTTAATATACTAAAAAACAGATTTACTGTGAACAAAATTTTGTTCACCCAGTTTTGACTTTTCCTTGCAGTTCTATGGGAACTAGCTTGAAAGGTTTATTTTCCATATTACATTGAGCT
Source organism: Phalanger gymnotis (assembly GCA_028646595.1). Lineage (NCBI taxonomy): Eukaryota > Metazoa > Chordata > Mammalia > Diprotodontia > Phalangeridae > Phalanger > Phalanger gymnotis. The sequence goes on from JAQQSZ010003685.1 coordinate 1,082, forward strand.
TAGGCTTCTGTCTCTTGCAGAAAAATAAATGACTTGTTAACATATTGTTTCTGAAGCACAATTTGCATTTCTGTGAACAAGGGATTAGGTACTATGTGTAGATTAGGAATAATTTATGTTTAATTAATAATGGATTTTTTTCTATCCTGACTGAGATTTTGTTTTGCATAATATTAGAAGAGCAGAGTACTCCTTTGTGATAACAAGAGAAGCATTTCTCAGGAGCAAATAACACAGGAGCATTTAAATCTGCAGCTATTTGTATTTTAACCACATCTGTGCTAAAATATATCACATACCAAGTATATATTAAATATCTTCTCTGAGATTTCCTTTTATCTGAAATGGGATTGTGTGGAAAAGGGGCTCTCTTGTTGAATCATTTATAATAGAGTCAAATATATCAGCTCTGAAGGGCTAAAGTGGAGTGATTGGTTATACAGTTGTTGGTTTGCCAATTGCACAAAGAAAGGAAAGAATTTTCTTCCTCTCTAATAATTGTACCTATTCCATGGAGTTCAGTCCTCCATTAGTTCTCTACCTTCCCTTGGTTAGATGGAAGATCAGTTTGGAAACAAAGGATGGGGAGAGAGTCATGAGCAGGGATGGCTTTTAATCAGGAAAGCTAAAATAGTATTGAACCCAAAGAACATTAACACAGCAAAGAACACAATGTAGTTGAATTGTGAGGTCAGGAAGTAAATAGTTTCAGTCAATAACTCTGAGGAACGTACTCTCAAATACCTGATTACCAGTAGCCCTTAAAGAAAAGCAAGGAGAAGCAAAATTCTCCTAATAAGTATTAATTGTTAGGCCTTCAGATCAATAAAAAAATATCAAGAGAGGAGAGAAAAGAAGTAAGATAGACATGGTGGTATAAAAAGATAGCTCAATTTTTGTACTTTGGATTTACAATGCCTTTCCTTTTACATGTGTAATAGCATCATCTTGAAATTCCTTCTATGTCACATGTTTATTTGGGTTTATAATTTTTAATCTATTACCATATTGGCTAGTTTTATAAGACTCTCAACAAACAAACTTAATCAATTACCAAAGTCCAAATTGATAATAACCAGAATAGGATATTAAAAAATAAACTCAACTAAACATTTTAGCAGCCATTGATGTGGATGCAAATGGTGTCCTAAGGGTTAGTAAGGGTTACTTTCCCAGGCTCTCTGAAGGGCTTTGAGGCCCATTCTGTAGCCCATCCTGTAACTTGAAGGTGTCTTAAAGCCCTTTTACCCTTTGTCTAGAAATATCATACAACTTGTACCAAAAGAATTGCTTTCATGCCCCTCATCCTGTGTTCCCTGTCCTGTCATTCATCCTCCTCATCCTGTTTCATGACAATTTTTCCTTATCTTGCAAGCAACCACCTTCCTCACCTTGTTTGGACTTATCCTGCTCCTGAATCTCCAACCCCCATAAGAGACTCTAAAATTACATCATCATCCTACAGGCTATACAAGTCTGGTTCTTTTCCCATATCAGAGCCTTTGTTTAGCTCCTTGGTAAATCTCAGGCCTGCTGCTTTTGCATCAATAAAGCTCCCAATGGCTGCAGAAAAGGTCTAAGTGAATTCTTTCACGTTTGAGCTAGCTCTCCCAACTCTCACCTCGTCATTTTGGTGCTCTCGCAACTGGCATCTCAGGAGCCATTATATGCCAGGCATTGTGCTAGGTACTGGGAGAAAGAGATAAAAACGAGATACAGTTCTTTGAAAAGTTTAAATTGAAATGTACAATGCAACAGGAGAAATATCTACCAGATACTGTCGTATAGGCTAGGACAGTGGGTTTTAAAAAAAATTGCTTTTGCTTGTATTTTTGTATTTATTTTCACCCTAAAAGGAAAGAAAGTTATTATCGCTGAGACTGGATTGGTCCAAGGAGCTAAGGCTCAAGGCATTTATCTGGCTTCTCAGCATAAAAGACTAGCAAAAAAAAGTCAGTGCTCTTCAGACTTAATAGGTATCTCACTTCTATGAGAGTTACCATACCCTGCTAATCAAACTGTCTAGAATCACTACTGCATAAAAATAACAGCTAACATTTATATAGTATCTACTATATGCCAGGCAGCATGTTAAGCACATTGGAATTTTTATAATTATTTCATTTGATCTTCACAACAACTCTGGGTTCCTTAGTTACTTACTTTTTGTGCTCATTGTGGAACTGGTATTTGGTGGGCAGAGAGTCAAGCCTTGGATATAAAGCTTGGTGTCCTGCTTCCTTCGTTAATAAAACAGCAATCAGAAGTTAGCTTGAACCCGAAACTTATATTCCCTAGCCTAGAGTAATAATATTTAAATGGCTATATAGATATAATTCTAGATCAATACCCCTTCTTTTTGAGGAGAACAAAGTAACCAAATGTCTGGCCCTGTTCCCCCTCCTAGCAGGAACTAAAGTCTCCCTAGGAAAACGGTAAGGGTAGAAGAGGCTAGACATCTTTATTCTGACTCACCTAGAAGGACACAATGACACTCCCGTGCTACATGTGGGAGAACAGAGTGTTCAATACTACTGCTGAAGCTACTACTTCTGCTGCAGGAAATGTCTACCTGGTTCTGACTCAGTAAAACAATATATCAAATCTTAAGTGTTGTCTCCTTCATTAGCCATGAGGTTCTTGAGGGCCAGGACAAACCTTTTTTTATTAATTATCACAGAACCTGATACTTAGTAGGTGCTTTAAAATATTTATTGAATTTAGATTGAATTTAATAGGAGATACTTCAAGGTGTTGCAAACCCAGAGTTAGGAATTATTTCCCTAGGAGGTGAGCATGACATCAGCCTACTCAATTTTTTTTATAGTTGTGCCTGTATCCAAGATAGTTTATGTACATTGTTGACATAAATTCTTACAGTGAGTTAGGTGATTTGGGTCTATAAATCAGCTCCAGCTAGAAGCTAATGCTTTGCCTATTTATATACAAAGTGGTTTGGGACTTGTGACTGACTTGGTTATTTGGGCTTTAGCATGTAGGGGTACAAGGGTAAAGACCCACTAAATCAGTTAAAAATATCAAACTATTTTGTTCTTATGAGCTCAGTGTAAGCCATAACACAACGCAATAAATAGTTCCCCAGTGTTTAACACAGAGTTGTTCACAGCATGTGGTAACCAGCATTTGGAGAAAAGAAAAAACAAAAAACAAACAAAAACACAAAACCAAAATAAAACAAACAAAAAAAAAACACATAGCTTCCCTTATTGGGATCCAAACTGACAGAGAATTTTGGAAAATTCATGTACATTTCTATGAAGGCTGTTGGTGCTATCACCCTGGAATATGTCAAGCAGCACTGAATTGCTTAGAGGATTCCAGACTATATGAGTTCGCATGAGACAGACCCCTTGAAAGAGTAGCATGTATAAATATTCAGTAATTGTTCCTTTGTTTCACTGAATCAGATACATTAGAGATGGGAAAGGTCAACTCAGCCATTTGCTGACATTGCATGTTTTTTCCTCTAGTTTATCCCTGAGTGCTTAGCCTCAGCTTCATTTTAAATGGTTCAAATGATAGGGTCTTCCTCTAGCCTCCCAGGAGCTCCACAGAATTGCAGATAACAGAGCGTAAGTAAATGCGTATGTATTCAGACCAATTTTGCTCATCACTTAATTTTGTGCCTCCTATCCCCTCTGAGTCATCCTATATCTATAATCTTTCTTTTCAGGGTTTATGTGGTAGTTATCTTGGTCAATAAAAGTCCTTTATAAGAGAACTTCTAAGTTATAAGAATAAGGATTCTTAGTGGTGCAGTGGCCAGAATGCTAAACATAGAGTCAGGAAGACCCGAGTTCAAAACTTGCCTCAGACACTTGCTAGTTGTGTCACTCTGGGCAAATCAGTTAACCCTGTTTGCCTCAGTTTCCTCATCTGTAAAATGAGCGAAAGGGTAAACTATTCTAGTATCTTTGCAAAGAAAACCCCAAATGGGGTCATGAAGAATTAGACACAACTGAAATGACTAAATAACAATAACAGAATTTCATTCAGTTGCACACAATGACTACAACAATGTAAATGGATACAACACTAAGGGTAACAGACTACAGATCAAATGTAATGACCAGTGCTGGCTCTAGGTAATACAGTAAACCTTAATTCTTTCCTTTCTGTCATGGAACAGTAAATCACAAGTATAGCAGACACAATAGAAAGAAATTATTTGTATATCAGAACGTTACAAAGTTTTTCTAAGTAATTTTAAGAAATAACTGTAGTACCACAACTAATCTGATAGTTTAAATAAATTATTCTAGATACAGTAACCAAGGAATGAATTCATAAGGCATGATTATTTGTATATCTTTGTGGAAGTAACTTGTTCATATGTGAATTTCTATCTTCATGGGATTTAGTTTGCCACATTTGTAATCTTGGATTAGCTTTTTTTTTTCCTAAATCCAGCATATTTATGTATAGTCTATCCTTATCCTCACCCCAGGGCACTCTGTTACTTGTTATATGTTTAGGGAATAGAAACTAATTTTAATATTATCCCAGGCTAAACATAATTAAAAAGCTAAATGTGCTACTGGAAAACATCAACTGCTGTTTTTCCACACCACCACTCACTTCTATTAGGACAGATAATTGAGTGCTGATTGCATTTGTTATTTATAAGTATAGACTCCCATCTCTTTGCCTAACAGCAAAACTAATCATAGGCTTTTAGAGCTAAAATGGACCGTAGGATTCACCTAGTCTTACCACTTCATCTTTCACTCTTCCTTTTCCTCTGTTCTCCACATCTAATCTGTCACCACATCTTAATGTATCTTAATCAAAAATGTCGATAGGTTTAAGATTCCTCTCTGTTCCAAGTACAAGTATTAAGTCGTGATTAATCACTTAGTTTCCTAGCTCAGCATCTTCAAAGTCCCCTCTTGTCACTCCATTCTACATATGGTTTCTAACTACATATTTCCAAAATATGGTTCTTATCATGTTCCCTGTTCACTCAATTCGGTTCAACTCAGCAAACAGCTAAGCACCTAGGCCTTGGGGATGCACACAGACCTTTCCTAAAGAGTAGTTGATTCCCCCAACTCTATGAATCTCTGGGTATAAACTCACTGCAATAAAAACAAATTGACCAATTAATTTCTAATTTAAATTGTTAGAGAGTTTCCTAGGGTGCCAAGAGATTAAGTGGGTAGTGTGTGTCATAGGCAGGATTTGAATTCAAGTATTCCTGACTGTAAGACTGATTGATAGCATGACGCCACTTAGTGGGCTTGGGAGACTGATAAATGGCTAAATGAATATCATACAAACTTGACTGTAATAAGGGAAAAGAAAATATCTTTGCAATGTATAAAAACTTGTAGAGGAGGGCAGTCAATTTTCAACTGAAGATATCTAGGAAGGATTCATGAAAGGTGTGGTACTAGAGCTAGATTGTTATAGAAAAAAGAAAAAAAAAAGATTTCAGTAGGAAGAGAGGAGGAGGAAATGAATGCCCAGTATGGCACATGGCCTTTGTTTTTTTTTTCTTTTAACTTATTTTCAGTTTTCAACATTGAATTTTATAGGATTTCAAGTTCTAAATTTTACCTTCTACCTCTCATCCACCCTACCTGAGACAGCCTTTAATCTGATATAGGCTTTACATGTACAATCATATTAAACATATTTCCATCTTAGTCATGTAAAGAATAATCAGAATCAAAGAGAAAAACCACAAGAAAGGAAAAGAAAAAAAAAGAAAATAGTATGCTTTGATCTGCATTCAGAATCCATGATTCATCCTCTGGATGTGGATAACATTTTGTTAGTCTTTTGAAATTGTGTTAGATCATTGCATTACTGAGATGAGCTAAGTCAATCAAAGCTGGTCATCACACAATATTGCTGTTATCATGTACAATGTTCTCCTGGTTCTGCTCATTTCACTCAGCATCTGTTCATAGAAATCTTCTTTCCACTTCCCTGCAATCTGTCTACTCATCATTTCTTACGGAAAAATACTATGCTATTACATTCATATACCACAACTTGTTCAGTCACTCACCAATTGGTGGGCATCCCCTCAATTTACAATTCTTGGCCATCACATAAAGAGATAGTAAAAATATTTTTGGACATGTGGGTCCTTATTGCTGGTTCAAACATATGCACAGTTTTATATCCCTTTGAGCCTGGTTCTGAATTGCTCTCCAGAATGACTGGATCAGTTCACAACCCCACCAACAAAGCATTAGTGTTCCAATTTCCCACATCTCTCACATGTATTATTTTCCTCTTTTGTCATGTTCGCCAATCTGATAGGTGTGATATGGTACCTTAGAGTAGTTTTAATTTTAATTTCTCTAATCAATAGTGATTTAGAGCATTTATTCATTTGACTTTAGATAGCTTTAATTTCGTCTGAAAACTGCCTGTTCATATCCTTTGAGCATTTATCAATTTGTAAATGACTTGTGTTCTTAAAATTTTTACACAGTTTTCCATATGTTTTAGAAATGAACCTTTTATCAGAGACACTCGTTTCACAGCTTTCTGCTTTCCTTCTAATCATGGTTGCATTGGCTTTGTTTGTGCAAATGCTTTTTCATTTAATGTAATTAAATGATCCATTTTCTATTTCATAATGTTCTCTATCTCTTTTTTGGTCATAAATTCTTCCATTCTCCATTATCTGATAGGTAAACTATTCCTTGCTCTCCTAATTTGCTCACATTTGCACACTTTATGTCTAAATCATATATGTATTTTGACTTTATCTTGTTACACAGTATAAAATGTTGATCTATGTCTAGTATCTGCCATACTTTTTTCCAATTTTCTCAGAAGTTTTTGTAAAATAGTGAATTCTTATCCTAGAAGCTGGACTCTTTGGCTTTATCAAACAGTAGCTTGCTATGGTCATTGACTGCTGTGTCTTGTATACCTAACCTATTCTTTTTTTGATCATGGCTTTTGGGTAGTCCTATAATTCTTAAATTTTCTCTCCCATGTCTGTTTTCCATTCAGTTGTTTTTCCAATGAAATATTTTACATTTTCTTCTATTTTTTATTCTTTTGGTTTTGTTCGACTGATTCTTGATGTCTCATATAGTCATTAGCTTCTACTTTCTTAATTCTAATTTTTAAATAAATTTTTTCTTCAGTTATTCTTTGTACCTCTTTTTCCATTTGGCCAATTCCACTTTTTGAGGAGTTCTTTTCTTCAGTCAGTTTTTGTGCTTCCTTTTTAATACTGTTGGCTCTTATTTGTTTACCCAATTTTCTTCTACCTTTCATATTTAACTTTTAAAATCCTTCTTGAGCACTGCCAAAAAGGCTTTTTGGGTTTGATACCAATCTATATTCCCCTTTAAGGTTTTGGCTGTAGGCATATTGGCAATGTCCTCTTCTGAGTTTGTGTTTTGGTCTTCCCTTTCTCCATAAAAACAATCTATGATCAGTGTTCATTTTTGCTTCTTGCTCATTTTTTCCTGTTTCCTGGCTTTTAAAATTGAACTCTGCTCCCAAGGCACAGGGGGAACTTTCCCAGCTTCTTGTGCTGGGGACCAGGGGCCTACTCACCGGTTTTGTGTGCTATGGTCTCAGGTACTGGCAACTGGAAGCTGTAAGAGTCTGGCAGCTTACCTGGTGCTCAGTTTAGGTCATAATGGTGCTGTTTGGCATATAGTAAGGCCAGGTGGGGTTTTTCTGTGTTTCCATGGGGCTACACTAAAACACATTGAGGTCTGGCCACTGGAGGGCTCTTGCTTTCCTGGGGTTGTGCTGAATCATGGTAAAGTCCACTGCTGGAGGATGACTGATTGCCTGGAACTATTCTGAGGCACAGGGAGGTCTGGCAACTGGAAGATGCCTGCCCACCTGGAACTGTCCTGAAGTAAGAGGTCAGCTGCTGAAGCATGTCTGCTGCCAGAGTTGGGTCGAAGCACTGGAAAATCCAGCTGCTGGGGGATCCCTGCCTGCCTGGGGTTATGCTAGCATGTGTGGTGGTTTTCTAAGCTTGAGTATGCTGATTCCAGGGTTCCTGGTGTTGGCACTTGCTTCCTCCACATCCCTGGAGCTCAGGATCTCTCAGTGGTTTGCTGAAGTGGAGCTTGTTGCTGGCTTGCTGGGACACTTCCTGTCCTGGAATGTGCTCCCTTTTTACCCTAGCGATACAGACCTAATCCTTCAAGTTTCCTGGGTTAAAAAGATTGCTTTACCTGGTCGTTCCACTGGCTCTACAGTTCCAGGAATTTTCCTGTGCTGCTATGTTCTGGTTTTTTTTTTTCCTGATGTCATTAAGGGAGAGTTATAGTGACTTACTACTTACTCTGTCATCTTGGCTCCCAGAAGTGACCCATAGCCTTTGTTAATGAACATAAATAAAAAAGGGAAGAATGTGATTAGCAAATAGCTTGTGGTTGAGAACCTAGATTCTGTCATTATTTACTATATGATCAAGGTAAATGTCTTCTCCCTAACTTTTGAAATCCTTGGTATTATGATCTTCCTTTACAATTTGAAGTATCTATTACTCATGATAATCTGGTCATTTAAATCTCTTTCTAAATTCTCTGTGGGGTGTTTTCATGTCCATCTACTATTTGATGTTTTATAAGATGATACTCCTTATTCTTTTGTTATTTTCCTCCATGATGTTTAGAAAATAAATTCATATCCTTGGCTTTTAACAATGTAACTGACACATCATAAGTATATAGTGCCTTTTCATTTATTCCTTCATTCATTCACTAGGTAGACGGATTAAGTTGTAACTGACTGGGGAGATGTCTGGCCTTTGTAAAAAAAATTTGTCAATCAAAATTAATGTTTTTTTTATTCTTTGGTCCATTTAACTTGCTTTTTCATTTCACATCTTGCTCAGTAACTCTCAGTTACTATGATGTCAGCAGTAAATTTTATGTAGCTTTCAGTTTAGATTTTACTGTAACTATACAATAATCTGCCTGAATATTAACTGCTGATTCTGAAAAGCAGAGTAACCAGCCATTTCTTCTTTGTCAAGATATTTTAATTCATTCATTGTGTTAGCATTTGATATTTTTCATGTCCAGGATATTTCAGGTATGTTCCTGAATATTAATACTAATTCTAAGTCTAATACTAACAGCTACCATTTATGTAGCACTGAAAAGTTTGCACAGTACTTTACATATCATACATAATTTCATCCTCACAACTGCTTTGTGAGGGAGGGCCTATCATATCGTATGCCATATTTTACATATATAATAAAATTTATGCTGAGAGAGTTTAAGTGACTTACCCAGAATCATAAAGCTAGTAATTATCTAAATCAAGATTTTGAATTCAGATTTTCCTGATTCAAAGTCTGACTCCCTATCCACATTTCCAACTATCTGCTTTGGAAAAAGAATTCATGATTTACTAAGTGAAGGCTTTGGATAATTTATAGGTCTTGGAAGCTATACCCCACCCAGGGCAAAACCAACATATACCTAGCTTGACATATGCTTAATTGTGCTTAATTGTATATCTAGCCTTGTGTGTAGTAGGTGCTTAATAAATATTTTTGAGTGACTGGTAATGATGCAAAATATTGATATCATAGAAGTTCTATGTGAACAGGCTTCTAGAAAAGTGATTAATTGGTTGCTGTGTCTGAACACAGCTCCACTTCTTCACTTTAGAACATCAATGTATTTGACAGGCTAAAAGAACAAAAATCAGAACAAATGATGAGAAACAAAAGTTGTCCTACAAAGAGAAAACTTTCTGGAAAATTTAATAAGGACATAGAATAAGTAAATGTGCAAGCAAAGAGAAACTCTAATAAAAGGAATGAATGCTGTATGGGAAAAGAAAGTAATGGTAAATGTAAAATAAATAATACTACAATAATATTTAACCAGACAACCAGAAGACAGAATGGAATAATAGCAATAAATGAATCTATGGTTTAGAAGTCCAACGAAATAAATAGAAATCAATTTTTATAGTAGACCATCATCAAGGGGAGAAATTCCTAGGATTTTAATTCACATGATGTTTGGTCCCATTGTTAATTGGGAAGAAATCCCAGGATTTTGTTTACTAGTACACTGCATGTATGACAACAAAACACTCTCCTACTGTGCTGACTCACTCTCTAAGACTTTTTGTATCTTAGATCTATTTTCCTTTCAGACAATATGGAGAGTGCAGAAAATAATTTCTTTGCTAAGCTCCCTTCTCCTACAAGTGTAGCTACAATGAAATATTTTCCTGTAGCAGTTAGCTGAGTCCAGATCCAGTGTTCCTGATAGAAGTGATATTTAAAGTCTGGGAGCAAGTAGCCATACCAGTGTGTTAGCAGGTCAAGGTTCCTATGACTATCTAAATCATGCTTTGAGGATCAGGACTCCAATAGCTACAGTAAATTTAATTACTACTCTTTATGAATGATTGAATTAATCCCTCGCCTGTAGTGTTGGAGGCAGAGGAATTAGTGAGAAGGCAAACTGCCCCTCCCCCTCAAAAAAAAAAAACCAAGAACAACAAGAACAACAACAACAACTCTATTCATCTCCTGTTGTGCCAAGCAGGGAAAGGAATGTGGAGAGATTGGATGCTAGCCTAAATGATTGAAGAAACACTCTTTGAATTGACACAAAAATGATGGTTGCATTTAGGTTAATTGCTGTTTGATGTATCTCAAAATTTCAATGCTTTATATTTTGTGTAAATTTTTTTTTGTTCTGTGTGAGAAGTGATTTCAAGTGATTCAATAACTATGGTTCTCACATCTTGTACAAAGATAAGGTCAAAATGGATACATGATTTATTTTAAAAAAATATTTTATTTTTCCCAATTGCATGTAAAAACCATTTTTATTATTAACTTTTCAAAATTCTTGTGTTCCAAATTCTCTCCCTCCCTCAGTCCTTCCCCTCTTTCCTCTCTGAGAAGGCAAACAATTTGATATAGGTGATATATGGGCAATCATGCAAACTATTTCCATATTAGTCAAGTTATAGAAGAAAACACAGACCCAAAAATAAAACAATGAAAAAAATACTATGCTTCAATTTGCATTCAGACTCCATCAGTTCTTTGGAATTATTTTGGATCACTGTACCGGCTTTTCGTAAAGTCTGGACACATAGGCAATTGACAATAATATGGAGTTATTGCATTGAGTTCACTTGAATCTTGCAAAGAGCATCAACCTTTTCATCACAAATGATGAAAATCATATTGAAGATGTTATTTGTTAATATTCCAATTAAATAAAAAAAATCATTATTTTCCTTTCTTTAAAATATGCATTTTTGCCTATGTATCCAGACTTTAGAAACACCCTATATTTCTGAGAATAGGTAAGTTATTCACATATATTATATTATATATTATATATATTCACAATATAAAATATTACTGTTACTGTGTACGATGTTCTCCTCACTCTGTTCATTTCACTTTCCATCATGTTTTGTAAGTCTTTCCCGGTTTTACTGAGAGCATCTAGCTCATAATTTCTTATAGCACAGTAGTATTCACATACAATCACCTATCACATATACAATATACAATCACATACCACAGCTTGTTCAGTCATCCCCCAATTGATGGGCATTCATTCAATTTCCAGTTCTTTACCAAAACAAAAAGAACTGCTATAAATATCTTTGTAGAAATAGGTCCCGTTCTTTTTTTAATTATTATTTCTTTGGGATACAGACATAGTAGTTCTACTGCTAGGAGAGAATGTAAAGTTTAATAGTTCTTTGGTCATAGTTCCAAATTGCTCTCCAGAACAGTTAGATTAGTTCGCAACTCTATAAACAATGCATTTGTGTCCCAATTTTTCTATATCACCTCCAACATTTATCATTTTCCTTTTCTGTCCTATTAGTCAATCTGATAGTTGTGAGATGGTACCTCAGAGTTGTTTTAATTTGCATTTTACAATCAATTTTGATTTATAACAATTTTATATGATATCTTTCTTTTCATCTGAAAACTCTGTTCATAACACTTAGCCATTTATGAATTGGAGAATGGCTTATATTCTTATAAATTTTGTCCAGTACTCTATGCATTGAAAAATGAGAACTTTATTGGAAATATTTGCTGTAACATGAGCCATCCCCAGCTTTCTGATTTCCTTGCAATCCTGGGTGAATTGGGATTTTTTGGGCAAATACTTTTTAATTTAATATAATCAAAATTGGATAAATAATTTAGACATAAAGGGTGATATAATAAGCAAATTAGGGGAGAATGGACAATTGCACCTCTCAGAATTATGCATGAGAATATTATGACCAAACAAGAGATAAAGAAGATCACATGAAGTAAAATGGATAATCTTGATTGTATGATATTAAAAAAGGTTTTGGGCAAACAAAATTATTGTAGCAAAAATAAGAAGGAAAACAGGAAACTGGAGATGAATTTACAACAAGTTTATCTGATAAATTCCTCATTTCTCAAACGTATAGAGGGCTGAGTCAAAATTTTGAAAATAAGAATCATTCTCCATTTGAAAAATGGTCAAAGGATATGAACAGGCAGTTTTCAGAAGTATCTTTGCTAAGAAAATCTCAAATTCATTCACAAAGAGTTGGACACCATCAAAAGGAATGAGCAACAACAACAAATTGGGAAGTATCTCAAGAAATAAATCTTAAAATATCTATTGTCATGAAGAGAAAGCACATGAGGGTATTTGGACTTCTGTTACTTTTAGTTTTGGTAAATTGAACCCAAACCATACTTAGACCTAGAGACCATATACATACTCATTTGTTTGGTGAAATAATGGCAAACTTGGTTAGGACAGTTGAGATCCCAGAAAGTCACCCATACAGGAAAATACAAAATTAGATTAAAAGAGTATCATATATAATTGAAAATTAATCTTAGAATATTTCAAAAAGCTCCTTAGGATATTTTTATTCTAAAAGGGGCAAAATACAGTGCTTTGCACAAAGTATAGCTATTCCTAATGGAGGTGGGTTCAGTTAGTCCATTCAGAAGCATGACTTTTAGAGGGTTCCAAAGAGGACATTTGAACTTGAGGAACTTTAATCCAATATTAAAATGTAGTATTAAATATGGTAACTCGTTTTGTTTCTTGTGCTGGGGTTTGCACCAAAATTTTCAATGTCAGTGATTGGGCATTTGAAAACTTTTTCAATATACCATGGGAAGGGGGCGGAGCCAAGATGGCGACTGGAAAGCAGTAACTGGCGTGAGCTCCCCTCCAAGACCCTCCAAAAACCTATGAAAAAATGGCTCTGAACCAATTCTAGAACTACAGAACCCACAAAGGGGCAGAGGGAAGCAGGACTCCA
>JAQQSZ010003686.1:0-14374 GCA_028646595.1 Phalanger gymnotis
CTTGCCTTCTCAGGGAGGGTGGGTGGGGAGGGAATAGGGGAGGGAATTTGGAACTCAAAGTTTTAAAAGAAGATGTTCACAAAAAAAAATTGTTTTTGCATGCAACTAGGAAATAAGATATACAGGCAATGGGGCATAGAAATCTATCTTGCCCTACAAGAAAGTAAGGGAAAAGGGGATGGAGGGAAGTGGGGTGACAGAAGGGAGGGCTGACTGGGGAACAGGGCAATCGGAATATATGCCATCTTGGAGTGTGGGGGAGGCTAGAAATGGGAAGAAAATTTGTAATTCAAAATCTTGTGGAAATCAATGCTGAAAACTAAAAATATTAAATAAATAAAATTCAGTATAATGCCAAAAATTTTTTAAAGGTATTGTTTTTTAATAGTTTCAGCAAAGTTGTAGGTTATAAAATAAAACCTCAAAAATTGAAAGTATTTCTATAAAAATAACAAAACCCAAGAAATAATAATAGAAATGGAAAACAATAAAAGAAAGGGAAATTCTATTCCAAATGATTGCAAAATGCAGAAAATATCTGAGGATCAACCTTACAGAGCACACAACGGACCTGGATAGATTCAGTTACAGAATGCTCCTCAAAGAATTAAAAAACAACCTAAATAGCTGGAGGAATATTCAGTTCTTCAATAAAAATGACAACACAACTAAAGCTAATTCATCTTTTTAATGCTATACTCATCAAATTACTCAAGAGGATGTTTTATAGACCTTCATTAAGTAATAACAAAATTCATTTAGAAAAACCAAAAAAATCTAGAATATCAAGAGAAATAGTGAAATGAAGTAAGGAAAGGAATAGACCTTTCAGACCTCAAACTCTATCATAAAACTTGTTGAATCTTTTCAGTTGTGTCCAACTCTTTGTGACCCTATTTGGGATTTTCTTGGCAAAGATACTAGAGTAGTTTGCCACTTCCTTCTCCAATGTTTTATAAAGCAGCAGTCATCAAAAACCATCTGGTCAAAGAAAAGATAAATCAGTAGTACAGACTAGACAAGGGAAATTAAAAAACAATAGAACTCAATAGCTCAGTATTTGATGAAGTAGAAAACATAAATTACCTGGAGAAGAACTTATCTGATAAAAAAAAAAACTGATGAGAAAACTGGAAAGCAGTCTGGCAGAAATGAGGCTTAGACCAACACCTCACACTTCACTCCAGAATGATGGATTACCTTAATATTAAAGATCATAATATAAAGAAAATTAGAAGAGAAATCGATCATGTACCTTTTAGAGCTATGGAAAGATATATATTCTTAAGCAAACAAGAGAAATTATATAATCATATAAGATAAATAGATAATTTTGATTACTTAAAATTGAAAAGCTTCTCATACACAACATTAATGCAGGTAGGATAAGAAAGGAAGTGGCTGAATAGGAAAAAAATCTTTGTATAAAATTTCTCTGATAAAGGTTTGGTATCCGATAGATATAAACAATTAATAAGTAAGACTAATAGCCTTCACCCGGTAGATATAAGTGGTCAAAAGATATGAACAAATGGTTCTCAAAAGAATTACTAAGTATTCACAACTGCATGAAAAAAATGCTCTAAATTACTAATAATGAGAGAAATGAAAATCAAAACAAGTCTGAGGTTTCACCTCACACCCTGCAAATTTACAGAAATGACCAAAAAAATGGCAATTGCTAATGTTGGAGTGGTTGAAAGAAGAGGGCCACAAAGCAAGTCATTGTTGGTGAAGTTAGGAAATAGAATCATTTTGGAAAGTAATTTGGAATTATGCAAATAAAGTGACTAAAATTTCACTTTTGTCCCTTTGAACCAGATAGTGGACAGCCCACTACCAGTCTTATACCCCGATGAAACTATCAATAAGGGGAAAAGTCTTCATATGCTCCAAAATATTTGTAGAAGCACTTTTTATGATAGCTAAGAATTGGAAACAAAATAGATGTCCATCAATTGTGGAAAAGGTAAACAAATTGTGGCATATGAATGTAATGGAATGCTACTGTGCTGTAGGAAACAACGTGTATGATGAATATAGAGAAGCATGGAAAGATCTACATGAATTGGTTAAGTAAGCAGAGCCAAGAAAACAATATACACAGTAACAACAATGGAAATGGAAAGAACAACACACCAGAAAATTAAAAACAAATATAAAAAAACTATAAAGATCAAGGTGGACTCAAATGAAGAATGATCACCCCTAACCTACCCTGCTGTGGAGATGAGAGGTTCACAGGTGTTACATTGCACATATTTTCGTACTTCATATACATATATATAACATATATATATGTATATGAGGGGGAAGGCAGAGCAATTGGGGTTAAGTGACTTGCCCAAGTTCACACAGCTAGCAAGTGTGTCATATGTCTGAGACCGGATTTGAACTCAGGTCCTCCTGACTCCAGGGCTGGTGCTCTGTTCATTGTGCCACAGAGCTGTTTCACTTTTTCAATACATTGATCAGTTATGCTGACTTTTTTTCCCTCTCTCTCTAAAAAAAAAATTACTCTGATATGCGATGGCTGTTGGGGAGGGAAAAAGTATGGGTGAGAGATATATGGGATACCATGGTGATGTAAGAAACAGAAAACATCAATAAAATTTTTTAAAAGATATCGCTTTTTGTTGTGCAAAGTTCTTTTTCCTTATGTAGTTAAACCTCTGAATTTTGTCTTTAGTGATTTCTACTATTTCTTTGGTTAATTAAACATATCCATGGACTTTTTAAAAGTCTTCATCCCTCTTGACTTTTCAGCATTTGAGACTATTGACCATCCTCTTCATTCTTGATACTCAATGTTTCCTTGGATTTAGAGATGCCATTTTCTCCTGGTTCTCCTCCTAGCTCCATGAGCACTTCTTCTCTGTTTCCTTTGCTGACTCCTCATCTTTTTCCTGATTTCTTAAGGTGAGGTTGCCCAAGTTCCTATCTTTGGCTCTCTTCCTTTCTCTCTACATTCCTTTACTTGGCAATTTCATTCGCTCCCACTCTTTCAACTGTCATCCAGATGACTCCCAAACCTCTTCTCTGAGCTTTAGACCTGCAGCTCCAAATGTCTACCAGACCTCTCCCCTTGGATTGTCCCATTAGTACCAGAGACTTAAAATATCTAAAACTGAAAATATGATCTTTCCTTCTGCTTTAGGATAAATAAATTAAGGCTCGGTGAGGTGAATGTCAGGCCAAATCAAATCATTGGCCTTAAACATGACTACGAATTGAGCCTCCGTTTGGGAGAATCCTGTGTAAAAGACCTATGTAGTAGATATCATTACTTGCTACACACAGTATAACTTTTGCTTACCTGTCATAGTTTTTAAAGTGCTTATTCGTCACATTTTTTAACTTGTTAAGGCCCTCCCTATAGAAGGCCCTTCTGTGGAGCTATTAGGGCATATGCATATGTGTGTGTCTGTGTCTGTGTCTGCGTCTGTGTCTGTGTCTGTGTGTCCGATTGAAGGGGACTTTCTCAAAAATCCAAATGTATATGTGGTCTTATAACCCTTTAGGGCCTATCACTGCAGATACAGAACATATGCTATATATTTTTTTTCCTTTAAAGTAAGAAATTAACAATAGGAAAGGCCTGGAAAATCTAGGGAGTGATGTCCAAAAGACTGTAGATGATTAGGGACTAGAGTTCAGGAGAGATTAGGACTGATGTTTAGATTTGGGAGTCTTCTATAAATATGACTGAATTCATGGAAGCTGCTGATATCACCAAGAACTTGGAGGGCCTAAAAGGAGAAGAAAAGAGGACTCAGTCTAGAGCCTTGGGAGATATCCAAAGGGTAGGAGAAGGGACAAGGATGATGATACAGTGAAGGGGACTGAGGAGTGGACAGGTAGCTGAAAGGAGAGCCAAGAGAGCAGTGTCATAAGCTAACGAAGGAGAGTTTTCAGGAGGAAAGAGTGGCCCAGAGTGTCAAAGGCTGTAGTGAGATCACAAAGGAAAAGGACTAAGAAAAAGCTATGAATTTATCAATTAAGAGATCCTTAGTTATTTTGAAAAGGACAGTTTCAGTTCAGTGGTGAGGTCAGAAGCCAGGCTGCAAGGGCTTGAAAAGTGAGTGGGAGGAGTGGAAGTGGAAGTAAAGAGAGCGTAGGCAGCTTTTCCCAGGAGCTTGATTCTGAAAGAGAGGAGAAACATAGCTTCCTGTTTTAACAATTTCTTCTTTATAAACTGGTACTCTAGGTCATGCCTGGCATTTCCAACATGGCAGTGGTCCTGAAGATGAAAAAGATTCAACACCTTTCTTACCCATTTCTATTCTCTACCACCACCCATTCCTGTCCACATGGATAGGGAATGAGCATTTATTAAGCACCTACTATGTGCTGGGTACTGTGCTAAGCACTTTAAAATTATTATCATATCTGATTCTCACAACAACCCTGGGAGGTTGGTATTAAACTTTTTTACCCCATTTTACAGCTGAGGTGACCTGCTCAAGATCACACAGCTAGTAAGTATCTAAGGCCAATTTGAATTCAGGTGTTCCTGACTCCAGGCCCAACACTTTATCCACTGTATCATGTAGCTGGCTATTAAGACAGAATCCATCATATACATATATAGACAGAGAGCACAGGGTGAGTTGAATATGAAGGGATGATATCTAAAAAAATAAAATTAAGGGGTGAGAAAGGAATATATTGGGAGAAGAAGAAAGGCAGAGATAGAATAGGGGTAAATTATCTCACATAAAAGTGTCAAGAAAAAGCTGTTGTAATGGAAGGGAAGAGAGAGTAGGTGAAAGAGAATGAGTGAATCTTGCTCTCATCAGATTTGGCTTAAGGAGGGAATGACATACACACTCAATTGAGTATCTTACTGTACAGGAAAATAGTGGGGAAGGGGATAAGGGGGGGAAGATAGAAGGGAGGGCAAATTGGGGGAAGGGGTAGCAAAAGCAAACACTTTTGAAAAGGAACAGGGTCAAAGTTGAAAATTGAATAAAGGGGGACAGGATAGGATGGAGGGCAATATAGTTAGTCTTTCACAACATGACTATTATGGAAGTGTTTTGCATAACAATACATGTATCACCTATATTGAATTGCTTGCCTTCTTAAGGAGGGTGGGTAGTGAGGGAAGAAGGGAGAGAATTTGGAACTCAAAGTTCTAAAAACAAATGTTAAAAAAAATTGTTTTTACCTGCAACTGGGAAATAAGATATACAGGCAACGGGGTATAGAAATCTATCTTGCCCTACAAGAAAGTAAGGGGAAAGTGGATGAGCAGGAAAGGGGGGTGATATAAGAGAGGACAGACTGGGGAAAGGAGAAATCAGAATACACGCCATCTTGGGGTGTGGAGGAGGGTAGAGATGGGGAGAAAATTTGTAACTCAAAATCTTGTGGAAATGAATGTTAAAAACTAAAACTAAATTTAAAAAATTTAAAAAAAAACACAGGATCCATCCTTCTCCCCTTCTTTAAACTGATAAATGAGGATAGTACAAAGGCAAGTGGGAGTGAGGCAAGCAAAGACTTTGACACCTCCTCAAAAGAAGGTGATCAAGTAGTGGAAGGCTTATAACTAAAAATAATGTCCTTTAAAACTGTGTATAATCCTATAGGGAGGAAAATGGATCTTTAATGTAACAGAGGACCTTTAAGCATTCTTGACAAAAAGTCCAGAACTGAGTTGAAATTCTGAAATGCTAACATAGGAATAAGGAGAAAACTAGAAAGGAAACTAGACCTTTGCCATTTGGAAGGGACTGCAGGATGATAATGTACTTACGTTCTTACAAGAGAAGATGAAACAAGTGTCCTTTGGAACTCCTAGGTCTTGGATGATCATAAAGTAATTTAAATAGGTCAAGCAAAGGATTTTGTTCTGGTTTTGATAGTCTTAAGAGAAGAAAAGGGAAAGGAAAAGGAGTATACCATTATCCTTTCCACATCTCCTGGGTTAGGACCTAGCCCTCCCTTTGTGACAGAGAAGAAGTCTGAATTATTATGATATTAAAAGATAAAATACATTGATATTACATGTATTATATATACATACATATATACATATATGTTTGTGTATGTATATATAATGCATTTCTGAGTTTCTAAGCTTTTTCTGTGTCATCTGCTGGCCTTCACTTGTCATCTGTGGCTTCTGCAAAACTCCCAAGAAATTCCCATTTAATTTCTTATCCTGACCCACTATATATTGAAACTGTGACAGAGAAAGTCTCAGAATCAAGGAATAACTGTTCTGGGGATGGGACAGAGGAGGTAGGGGAGAGAATGTCCTGTTTCATACAATTGGGTGAAGAGTATATGAACATGGAGCAAGGAGCAGTGGGACCAATGAATCTCATTTTCATCCAAACTGACAGTGGAGGACTGAAAATAAACAAACATTTATACACACATAGAGTTTGGTGTAAAAAAAAAAAGACTCAAGAATGAAATCCACTAAGACATGGAGAAGGGAGGTTAAGAAGGAGGGAGCTGGAGCTATGATGACCTTGGAGGCAGGATTCCAGGCTGGATGTAGAGACAGCCAGCTCCAGCAGAGAAGCCCTGAGAAGAAGCCAAGGTGACTGGGACTTAAGCCCAAGAATGGGGGGCCAGGAGCCTTGGACTTGAGTTTAGTGTGAATTGAGCTAAGCTGTGAACCTAATCCCCTTCTCATTCCCACAGTGTAGAGGTGGTATAGGAGGGGATTATGGCTCAGGTGTTGGGGTAGGGGACGATATTTGTATTGTATGAAGAAGAAGTTTGTACAAAAATATTAACACTGCTATGTTGTTGTTCAGTTATGTCTGACCCCATTTAAGGTTTTCTTGACAAAGAATTGGATATTTGGATACTGGATACTTGGCAAAGATTTTCTTCTCCAGCTCATTTTACAGATAAGGAAATTGAAGCAAGCAGGGTTAGATGACTTGCCCAGGGTCATATAGCTAGTAAATGTTTGAGGTCAGAGTGGAACCCAAGTCTTCCTGATTCCAGGCCTTTCACTCTATCCACTGAACCCTCTCTAGCACCCCCAGTGTGAGGACTTGTCGAGCCCTTTTCAGGGCTGTTCATCCACTTTTGGTGTCTACCTTCACCCAGCTCTCACCTGGGGCTCCAGCCACACTCTGGTAAAACTGTCTTGGCAGATGGGCTAAACCAGGTGGAGGTAACCAACAGAACTCAAATATGTCAGTGACTTAGCAGGGTGTGTACCCCAAGCATGTGAAGACTGAACCCCAGCAAAATGGGTAGATAAGAACAATTTGTTCCAATGGCCATAAAGGAAGCTGAAGCAGGTGCTATGGAATGCTTAGAGCCTGGTCAGACATTGAAGACACCAAGGTCATCCACTGCATCCCAGGCCATCGCCAGTCATCTTGGCTTTTGTCCTGCCACTGAACTTTAATGACACTGGGAGAAAGAGTGAGGCTGACAACTTTGTGCAACTCTGCCTCACTTCAATCCAATTCGTGAATGAGGCAAGACATCACTCCGTGATTTCAAAAACTAACACTGAACAAAAATATTAAATAAAATTATAACAAAGAGGGATGACAGTATAGTATGAATATGGTCAATGTATGCATCTCTCTCTATATGTTTATATAGATATATTTACAAATACGCACACACATATGACTAGTATATATACATCATAAACACGTGCTATGCTATTCTAGTATGCTATCTATATTAGTAGAATACTATATATACCACATACTAATACATACTATATAATTCTATATATGTATATATAGTAACAATAGTTTCAGAGAGACTTGTAAAGAAGTGAGCAGAACACGGAGAACAGTTTATACAAAAACCACAACATTGCAAAGAAACACAATTTTGAAAGACTTAAGAACTTTGATCAGTAGAATGGCCATCCATGATTCCAGAAAATGGATCATGAAGCTTGCTACCTACATCCTGACAAGAAAGATGATGAACTTGAGGTCCAGAATAATACATACATTTTTCAATATGGTCAATGTGGGAATTATGTTTATAATATACTATGTTTATCTGTTATAAGGGTTTTGGCTTTGTTTTTTGTTTTGTTTGTTTGTCTGTTTTTCAGCTGGGGTAGGCAGTTGGGGGAGATGAGAAAGGTTAGATATTAGGTTGTTGAAAGAAAAGGAAGAAAAGAGGACCATTGAACATTTTTTTAATGCACAGAAGAGAACAGAATGAAGTCCAGAAAGAAACACAGTCAAGCAGGACAGCTTTGAAATGTATGTGTTGAACTTATTATATATCTTAAAAGAAAAAATACATGTAATAGAGATTCAAAGTTTCATGTGTTTCAATTCATTTCAATTCAATTCGTAGTTTTAATCCTCTTTTTCCATTCTACTTTTATATAAAAATGCTGGCTTTATTTGTTAAGCTTAAATTTTTAAAACATCTTTCTAAATTTAAAGCCTTTCACAATTTGGCAGTTTATTTCATTTTAGCTTTCTTCATGTATTTTCCATTCTAGCCAAGTTGGCCTGATTACTGGCTCCTTACACAGGACATTTCTTCTATCACCTCAGGACCTTTGTAGAAGAATATGCACTCTGTCCTCACTTCCGGCTCACAAAATCCTTAGCTTCCATCAAAGTACTGCTTAGGAGCTAACTCTTACAGGAACCTTTTCTGATACCCTAAAGTTATTATGACTCTCTCTCTCCATCCTGAAATTACTTTGTACTAATGTAATTAGGAGGAATTTCCCAATCCAAATTCATTGGATATAGTCAGTTTGGGGACATAATCACAGATTTGGGGCTATTACTATATTTGCTACGTTTCGATACTCTTTTTGGAGTATTTTTCTCTTATAGGCAACATTATCAGCTGGACAGAAAATTTGACCTCACACCTTCAGAGCTTTAAATAACTAAGCCCTGTAGGTAGTTGAGAAATCATGCAGTTTGAGAGCTTAAGGGAGTTAAAGTTGGAGCCAGAAGTTTGGGGAGAAATTGGGTCTTCACTTCTTGGAGGAAAGAGAGGATTTTCTCTCCTCTTTCCCCCACCCCTAGTCATTGGCCAGGCCATCTAGCAGCAGAGATCCTCCCCAGCAGATATTCCATGCAGGAAAAAGAGAATCGGTTCAAAAGAGTTTAAGGCACAGTTGAGGGAAAGAAGATATGCATTCCAGACAAATCTAGATAAGGTATAATACTTGGAAGCACAAAAGAAATTTGGCTATGGACTTAAGAGAGAGCTAGCCCTGGCAATCAAAAGTTGAACTTCGTGAAAATCCCAATTGGAGAAAAAAAAAAACTTCAAGACTCAGCAGGGCCCATACAAGCAGTGAGCAGATTTGACCACATATGTTCTCTATTTGTATTTGTGGAAGAGTTAACAATGTTTTATGCAGAAAATGTTTTGTAGCTATTGTTTTTATGATGCCATCCTATTACATGCTTACTAAGAACTAATTGTTCTAATGTCCAATTGTTCATAGAAGGACACCAGTGGGGGCTCATAAGCTTTAGTAGGAGATAATATGGGTGCCCATAGAGTATTCCTTAAATCTTGGGCAGATGCCTCCCTCTGAGGCTGCCAGTGAGAATACATGCTGGGGAATGGGGTACACTACTTTCTTTATATTTTATATTTACTTTTCTTTTTACAGGTCTAGCATGGTATAGTAGAAATAACATTGGATTCAGAATTATAGGACTAGGATTAGAATCCCATCTCTGCCACTGATCTGTGTGACAGATGAGTAACTTAACCTCTCTGTGCCTTAGTCTTCTCCTCTACAAAATAAGGAGATTGGACCAGATGGTCTCTAAGGTCGCTTCCAGTTCTAACACTAGAATCTTATAATCTGATGTTATATATGCCAATAGAATTTAAGTTCCTTGAGGAGACAGACTATTTTATTTTTATCTTCACATTCCCAGGATCTAGTAGAATGTCTTGAATAAGTAATTCTTTTTTTGTGAGGCAATAGAGGTTAAGTGACTTGCCCAGTGTCATACAGCTAGGAAGTGTCAAGTGTCTGAGACCTGATTTGAACTTAGGTCCTCTCAACTCCAGGGCCAGTGCTCTATCTACTGCACCACTTAGCTGCCCCCATAAGTCATTTTTAGTTGAATAAAATGGAATACTTTCTACCTTCTTTCCTCTTTGCTTCTGTATCTCTTAAAACCAGAGACCTAATATTTCCATTTGCCCAGAAAAACTACATACTAGGTCTCGATCCCTCCCTTCATGATTGGTTTTCCTCTATCTGCACACAAACAACCCTCCATTTTGTTCTCCCCAACTTTGCTAGATTGGACTTTCCTTCCTCTTTCTCTCCACTTCCCCCAACATACCCCATGTACAGTTTATCCAGGCATAAAATGCAATGGGTCTAACCTCTGTATTCTGTAATGATGTATTTGAGTTTTAGTCCAGTTTAGTTGAATTTCAACCAATCTAACTCAAATCTATGAAATTCTCACTTATGAGACTCTTTGTTTTTCTCATCATCTCAGTTAAGCAGTAAAAATCCCAAGAGTAAAGATGTTTTGACCTCTTCTCTTATCATGGAAAGCAAAGATACTGACTTCTGTCCAGTTCTCAAGATTACTGAAAAGATAATAGCCAAGCCAATCTGAATTAATACCCTCCTTTAGCAATATCTGTCAGTATCTCCCCCAAACCTTCTACAGATGTTTTTTTCATTGTTAAATACATCACCAGATGTGTTGGTAAGCAAAATGGGCTCCTTAACACTTAGTTCAACAAGTGCCCTTGAAGAGTTTGGCTTTTGTTTGCTTTGAGTAATTCAGCTATTTCATTGAATCTTACTAAGTGCTAAGCCCTAGGCCCAAACCCCCATTAGGTGTAAAACCTATATGGGTATAGATTGGTAACTAAGGTGGCGCCCAAGGTGGGGCTAATTCCAGGAAGGGCCTAGTTTACATGTCTGGGACAGCACAGGCTCTTAGACCATGTGGGTTTAAGTTCGCCTCTTTGGGATGATTTTAGGACACGTGGGTGAGTCGCATGTGTGATTCACCCCTGACGCTGAAAAAGATATAAAAATCAGGAGTTGGCCTCAGCTTCCTTGGAGCTCTTTGCCACAGCAGTGGTGGTGCGTGTGACTCTGGGCCAGCCCTTGTTCTGAGCTCTCGGGCTGAACCTAGATGTTGGTAACTATGAATCTGTATTGGGTCTGTCGATGTTTGTAATTTGTTTGTAATTTGCTCTGAAGTTTGGGGTGCTGGCTTTTTCCCCTGAACTAAGTGAATGATATTTGTGTGCTGAATTAAAGTAAGCTTGCCAACCCCTTCACCTTGCTCTCCTTATTAAGGCAGATCAAAAGAACCTGGGCTTTCTGGGTGCTGGCAGCTTTTTGGGTGCTGGCTGTGGGTGGATCTTGCAACCCCGCAGAAGCTGCTAGCCAGATTGTGGAAACAGCAGATCTTGCCCAGTTTTTCCTAAAGGATTTTGGAATCCTTTTTCTAGGATTTTCAATCCTGAGCTTGTTAAGCCCTCCTTTCAGTCATAGGGTATTAGGACCAACTAAGAGCTTAAAGAAACCTTAAAGACCATCTACTAAAACTTTGGCTTTTTAAAGATAAAGACAGTGACACTCTAAAATATTAAGTGACTTGCCTAACGTGACACAGGTTGTATGATCAATTAAACAATAGACATTTATTAAGTACCTACTACGCACCAGGCACTACTGAAGATACAAAAAGAGGCAAAAGACAGTCCCTGCCCTCAAGGAGCTTCCAATCTAATGGGGAGAGACAACAAACAAATATATACAAACAAGCTATATACAGAAAAAAATTAAATAATGAACAGAGAAAAGGCTCTAGAATTAAAAAACAGGGCTGACATTTGAGCCCCACGTCCCTGACTCATAATCCAGTGTTCTTTCCATTGCATGCTGTCTCACAGTAATATAGAAAAAGCAAAGCCAGCATATGAAGCAGTCTGATTAAAGGTGGAGGAGGAAAAACCTGCAAGGGGAAGGAAAGGGAATTTAGACAAAAGAGGAACTGGGTATTCTTTTGTTTTCGTCACTGAGATACCACAAGGGGGAACAGAATTTCATCTCTGGGTCTCCTCATGCTAAGCCTTGATATCGAAAATAAAGCTAAATTTTAAAAATGGAAACCAAAGGAAAATAAATTTACATTTCCTGAGCTTTGAGGGGACTTGAACATTCCAGAATAAAACAGGAAAGATTGAATTTTTTTTTGTATTCAGGTCTATAGCAGGCCTAAGGGAAATCCTGACAGGCCATGGTAAAGGTGAGAGTTTACTTAGGTATGTTCTTCAGCTGGCTGTCCTATTCACATTCAAATCAAAGGTTACACAGAAACTAATGTGCTATCTTTCTCTTGGCTCAGTACTGAAAAAAAAGGGGGTCATGAGACTTCTACCCTCAGGAGACCGACTTATAAACAAGTAACTGAGGGGATAAGAAAAAAGGAATTGTGTATATGAGAATGTCACATTTTCCACACAACAGAAAGGGAAGGAAGGACAGAGAAGATGTTCTGTTGACAACATTATTGTTCTCACAAATGGAAGCAGGGATGGAGGGTTTCAACACTTGAGGGGGTGAAAAGAGCAACTAGAACGGAAAGTCCATCCAGCAACAACATAAAAGTTAAGTTTAGGAAAATATTGCTTGAATCTGTTTGAGTCTGGAAGTTGGTGGTCTGATCAATTTGTCTACATTTGTGCAATGCCATCCCTAAGCAGACATGCAGACATGTCTTTGACATCTACCAGCATTCAGGGAAAAGTGAAGTCCAGAGAAACAAGTTCTACAGCCTTCCTTTGAGAACCTTGACTTTTTCACTGAGAAACTACTGATTTGCTGTCAAATTGGTATGACCTGGAGGAGACCATACAGAGAAGTTCCCAATATTCCATTATTATCAACTCTAATTTCAAGAGGTTTCCAAAAGCAAGAGCTAGCAGAATGATGATGTTCAGGATCACACAAGAGTGCCCTATTACCTTCCAATCAAAGCCAAACTTTCAGAGTCATCGCTATGAATTCTTAGAGTTGGGCCAAATTCAGTTGTGGAGAGGAAGGCCTATAGCAAATGGTCCATCCAGGTTGCATGTAGTCAGACCAGGAGTGAGAGGAGACTTATTTTCTCAAATTATTCAGTCCATGAGCCTGACCTCTAAGGCAGTGAGGATGGGAAAATGTCAGGGAAGGTAGCCCCAGGAGAGGGGCAAAACAGAAATGAGAACTTGGGGGTGGTGGTTTGAGTCCAGGCAAAGGAGATGAGGGCAGTGAGAGCTGGTAGAGTACAGTGAAATATAAGGTCAGTTTCTTGGAGAACCTCCTTAAGGAGGAAGTGAATCCCATGGATGCTGGTACCCAGGATGAAGAATGACGACCCTGATCACCTCACCTTATATTATGGCGCCATAAACTCCTCCATCTAGCACTCAAGACCTCCAAAATTCGGCTCTATTTAATTTTATTTCCCACAACTTCTCAACATACTTTATTAGTTCTAGGCTCTAATCAGGTCCCTCTCTTCACACACTGTGGTATCTTTGCTCATTCTGCTTATATAACCTAGAGTACTTTCCTTTTCTTCTCTACTGATCCAAGTCATGAGCTCAGCTCATTCTATCTCATCTGTGAAGACTTGTTGAACAACCCTAATCCACATTTCTCTCTCTTCTAACTAAACTGCTTTTCCAGTTTAACAATTAGGTGATAAAGCTGGAAGGGACCTTAGGAATTTAATTCCTTAATTTTATGACCGTCTGGTGACATTAGTGACTAACATAGTATCACATAATTAGTCATATCCTATCCTATACTGTTCTTTTAATTATGTCTTATAAGCAAATCTTGTTTTCCTAACAAGATTATTTATTTCATATTTTACTTCTTTCACTCACAGCACTTACCACAATTACAGATAGCACAGCATGTTTTGATTTTTTTAAAAAGTGAAAAATTTCCATCAGGATCACCAAATATTATTTCACAATCGCTGGACATTTCACTCCAGCAAGATACATTATTAACATTCCTTAGCTAGTATCCTCTTAGCATAGTAGGTCATTTATTTATAGTTACCAGAATTTGAGTCACCAAAATAAGTTGAAATTTTTAAAATACTTCTTTTTTCATTTTCAATAAGTCACAGCATATAGCTGCTTTGAAACAACAGCTTAATGAGCTTTTACAATTATAGTACTAGTTGCATCCTAAATCTGATTCAAATTATCCATAATAAATGTGTTGGGTCTGAAAACAGAGTCAGCTATGTCATCCCAGCTGTGTGTTTCTTTTCTTCGTAAGTTATATAGAATCATAGCATCTCAGAATTGGAAGGGACCTGAAATACTATCTAGGCAAATGCACATCTGAACAAGAATTCCTCTATAATACATCTGGCAAATGGTGATC
>JAQQSZ010003687.1:0-14374 GCA_028646595.1 Phalanger gymnotis
TGCTTCCCTCTGCCACTTTGTGGGTTCTGCAGCTCTAGAATTGGTTCAGAGCCATTTTTTTATAGGTTTTTGGTGGGATTTGGTGGGGAGCTCATGCCAGTTACTGCTTTCTGGTCGCCATCTTGGCTCCGCCCCCCAGTTATCAGTACTCTTACAACTGTCATCAGTATTTGAGTAGTTTGAAAGAAAGGCTTAGACTAATCTGAGTATGACGGGGATGATTCTTTAAAAAAAACTGTGTAGAGAGAGGAAAAATAGGAGTTATCTCATAGAAATGAGGTGTATAAGGAAAAAAATGATACAGAAGAAGCTAGTCGGACAGAGGACAGGTAGTGCTGGAAACTTACTCTAATTGGGATTGGGTTAAAGAGGGAACAACATACACACATACATGCATACACACATATATACACGCATATACATACATATATGCATATATGCATGAAAGTCTCCTGAATTGAGAAAGAAACGAGGGAAAGCAGATAGAGTAGAGGAGAAGATAAGGGAAGAAGTCTTAGAGGGATGGATAAGTTAAGGAATAGGAGGGTCAAGGTAGTGAGTAGAAGTAAAGCAGAAGAGTAAGGAGGGATAGGGTAAATAGAGTGAAAAGAATAGTGAGGAAAAATGAGAAGGATGAAAATATAGAATAAGTACTTATAACTTAGAATGTGAATTGGATGAATTTATCCACAAAATGCAAATGGATAGCAGATTAAAAATTTGAATTTAACAATATGTTGCTTTCAAGAAATGCTATAAAAATGAGAGATGCACACAAAGATAAAGGGGGAGAACAAAATTTATTATGTTAAAAAAAGCAATGGCAGTGAATGTGCTCAAGCAGAGGCTGGATAGCCATTTGTTAGGTGTGGTGTATCTTATTCATTTATGGATTGGCCTAGATGTTCTTTGAGGTCCTTGGCACTTCTGAGATTCTGTGATTCTCCAACTTGATCTCCTCATTTGATAACAATGAGAATATTCATGTTTCTAGAATCTACCATTGCTGAATCTATCACTCATGGAACTTCTGTATATATCTTTGTACAATTTTGTTTTGGTGAGAACCAAAATTACTTCCATAATTAATTGTTGCAAAAAAAAAAAAACCTAAATGGATATCACAAGTGTTTATGTCATTTTTATCACTGTCATATCAAGAAATCATACTAAAAATTCATTAAGAACAAAATCACAGGCAACTATTCAATCAGAAAGGCTAAATTAATTCTTCAAAAACTCAGAGCTTGTAAAGCTTTAGATGAATCAGTGAGGAAGAAGATGACTATAAACCAAAGGTAAAAGGTACCATATGCCTCAGTAGATGATGCCGGTGGTGGTGATGATGATTATAGCTGAGAATTATATAGTACTTACTGTATGTCAGACACGGTGCAAAGTGCAATTATCACCATATTTAATCCTCACAATAACCCCCCCAAATAGGTGCTATTCTTATCACCATTTTACAGGTGAGAAAACTGAGACAAACAGAGGTTAAATGATTTGCTCAGGGTCACACAGTTTGTGTCAAAGGCCAAATTTTAACTCAGGTTTTCTTGATTACAGGCCTAGTTCTCTATCAAGTACACCACAGCCCTGCTCCAAAAATATACTTAAATCTATAGCTATAGAATCAGACATGATGTGAACGGTATAGACTAACATGGTGGAAATAACAGAGGGAATTGGTTTCTACTCTTAGTCATGTAACCTGAAAACTGGAATTTAAAACTTGAAAAGTTATGAAGTCACTTAAACATTCTAAGCCTCACGGTTTCACCACACGTAAACCTTCAGGGTTATTCTAGATAATCTTTAGGTCTTTAACTTACTCTAAGATTCAATACTTTTTTAACTTAAAATGATGCTTAAAATTAAAACATTAAGCATAAGAAAATCATCATAAATGTTAATATTAACGATTCCTGAAGGGGAAAGTAATCAATCATTAGGGAAGCAAATTTCCAGTTAACCCCCAAAAGTTTATGGATCATTTAAAAATATGCTCATGATGTCATAAGCATCAAATAATTGTGTTTGAGCCATTATTAGTTGGCATTAATGAACAAATCAGGATTAATTAACTTTATTAGGAACAGATATTTACTAAGTCTAACAAGAAATAATAGTACAAAACATCCTTCCAAACATCAGTGACAGTTTTCAAAAAATTCATAAATACATAAAGGGCACAGGAGAAAGTGGGCTCAAACTTAAAGCCCATATTCCTGAGGGTTACATACCTCCTAGTTCTTTTGATTGAAATCCACATCTCCTAGACTTGACATTGCCTTTAACCAATGCTGTTCTTGGGACATTGCTAGGATGCTCAAGGGCAGTGAAATATTTTTTGGCATTTTCCAGGTTGTCTTCTAAGGCAATGGAACAAGATAGATGTTCTTTTTTGTCCTCTCCCCCACCCCCACCCCTCTGTACCTCCAGCAATTCACTCTCAGAAACCTGGGAGAAACTACTCTCATCTAGGCTGACTGGCCACTGGAACATTAGCATGTGAACTGGCTGATTATTTTATATAAAGCTCCATAAGGCATGACTTACTCTCCTCAAACAATCTCAATATACTTCAAATGTAATGCCATTTCATCCAGTGGATTGAAATCCTCCACACTTTCTGAACTTAAATAACTATATGAGTCACTCTTAGTTTGATGCCTTTATTTGATTGATTTAATAGGGACATACTTGGCTGATTAAAGTAGTAGTATTGCTTTGATTGATTTAGTTGTGTGTTTGCATGTGCACACACATGCTTGCACATACACTTTCACACATGTACACATATACATCCCGTCACCTTTACATTAATAATATCTTTTTTAACAGATAAAAAGTTGAAAGTAGGACTGCCCAAATCAGTGTGTGTGTGTGTGTGTGTGCATGTGTATGTATGCATGTGTGCGTGTGTGTGTGTGTGTGTGTGTGTGTGTGTGTATCACTTTCCTCAAAACAACCCTGTTAGGGTGGTAGCCTATTTAAAGGCATCAAGAAACAAATCTATAGGTGTCAACTCCATCTAGTGATGTGATCAGCAATAGAAAAAGGAAAATAGCAAAAGAAATACAACCAATTATTAAAAGACCACATGCTAGTTTACTTTCTCTATTTGTAATGAGACAGGCTTCCTGGAAACGCAAACTAAGGACTAAAGAAAATCACCAAAATGAAAAAAGAGGCTTTCTTGTCAAGAGTAATTTACCTTGAAAATGATGAATGAAGAAGTCAAAATCTGTCAAATGATCATTAAGTTTTCTGGTGTTGCAGAAAAATTAATATGAACAAGATGAATATAATTGATTTGGAGTTTTTAGGTATTTTATTTTCCTCTATTTACATGTAAAAACAATTTTTAAATTCCATTTTTAAAATGTTGAATTACAAATTCTCTCATTTCTTATATCCTTCCCTTCCAGCCCCACTCATTGGGCAGGTAAGCCATCAAATATGGGTTGTATATGTGTAGTCATGCAAAATGTTTCCATAATGGTCATGTTGTGAAAGAAAACATAGACCAAAAAAAAACCCTCAAGAAAAATAAAGCATAAAAGAAAAAGTATGCTTTAATCTGTATTCAGACACCATCAATTCTTTCTCTGGGAATGGATAGCATTTTTTATCATAAGTCCTTCATAGTTGCCTCAAATCATTCTATTGCTGAGAATAGCTAAGTAATTCAACACTGATCATCTCATACTATATCTGTTACTTTGTACACAGGACATTTTAGTTTTCATCAGTTCACAGAAGTCTTTTCAGGTATTTCTGAGAGCATCCTGCTCATCATTTCTTATAGCACAATAGTTTGCATTATAATCACATATCAAAATTTGTTTAATCATTCACAAGTGGAGGGGCATCCCCTCCATTTGCAATTCTTTGCTACCAGGAAAGACATGTTATAAATATTTTTGAACCTATAGGTCCTTTACTTTTTTGTTCACTTTTTTATCTCTTTTGGGATACAGACCTAGTAGGGGTATTATAGCCCTTTGGGCTTGGTTGAAAATTGCTCTGGAGAATGGTTAAATCAGTTCACAACTCCATCAACAATTCCTCAATGTCTCGTTTTTTCCCACATACCTTCTAACATTCCTCGTTTTCCTTTTCTTTCCTATTTGCCAATCTAACTGTTGTTGTTGTTTTTGTCCTTTGTTCTCAAAGAGGATGATAACATCAGGAAGCCGATGCCGTGACTTGAAATAGAATTGGATTTAAGTGAAGGAGGGCTGTGCAAAATCACCAGCCTCACTTTCTTCTGCAGAGCCACCTGGCCCAGAAGCATCC
Organism: Phalanger gymnotis; assembly: GCA_028646595.1. NCBI lineage: Eukaryota > Metazoa > Chordata > Mammalia > Diprotodontia > Phalangeridae > Phalanger > Phalanger gymnotis. Next base: position 4,306 of record JAQQSZ010003687.1, read on the forward strand.
TGATCTGTATCTAGACAGTCTAATAGGTATGAGGTAGTACCTCAGAATTGTTTTAATTTGCATTTTGCCAATCAAGAGTGAGTTAGAGCATTTTTTTTTCAAATGGCTATAGATAGCTTTGATTACTTCGTCTGGAAACTGATCATATCTTTTTATCATTTATCTATTGGGGAATAGTTCTTATTTTTATGAATTCATTTTTTATAAATTTATTTCTATTTTTTAATTTTTATAAATTTTATAATTTTTATAAATTGATAAATTTTTATAAATTTGACTGTATGTTTTAAAAATTTATTTATTTTTAGTTTTCAACATTGATTTCCATAAGATTTTGAGTTCCAAATTTTTCCCCATCTCCCTCCTCCCCCTTACCTGAAGATGGTATGCATTATGATTACCAATCCCCCCAGTATGCCTCCCTTCTATCACCCCCCATTCCCTTCCCCCTTACTTTCTTGAAGGGCAACATAGATTTCTATACCCCATTGTCTGTATATCTTATTTCCTAATTGCATGTAAAAACTATTTTAACATTTGTTTTTAAAACTTTGAGTCCCATATTTTCTCCCTTCTTTCCTCCCCACCCACCCTCATTGAAAAGGCAAGCAATTCAGTATAGGTTATATATGTGTAGTTATGCAAAACACTCCCATAATAGTCATGTTCTGAAAGACTAACTATATTTCCCTCCATCCTATAACACCCCTATTTATTCTATTTCTTCTTTTGACCTTGTCCGTTTTCAAAAATGATTGCTTCTGTCTATCCCCTCCCCCAATCTGCTCTCCCTTCTATCATCCCTTGTTTCCCTCCCCCCTACTTTCTTGTAGAGTAAGATACCCAATTGAGTGTGTAGTTATTCCCTCCTTAAACCAAATCCAATGAGGGTAAGATTCACTCATTCCCTTTCACCTCCCTCCTCTTCACCTCCATTGTAACAGCCTTTTTCTTCCCTCTTTTATGTGAGTTAATTTATTCCACTCTATCTCTCTCTTTGTTGTCCAATATATTCCTCTTCCACCCCTTAATTTTATTTTTAGATATTATTCCTTCATATTCAACTCACCCTGTGCTTGTGCCCTCTGTCTCTGTCTCTACCTTTGTCTCTGTCTCTGCCTCTCTGTCTCTGTCTTGCGTGTGTGTGTGTGTGTGTGTGTGTGTGTGTGTGTGTGTGTGTATTCAACTACCCTAATACTCAGAAAAGTCTTGTGAATTACAAAGATGATATTTCCATGTAGGAATGTAAACAGTTCAATTTAATAAGTCCCTTATGATTTCTCTTTCTGTTTAACTTTTCATGCTTCTCTTGATTCTTGTATATGAAAGCCAAATTTTCTATTTGGCTATGGTCTTTTCATCAAGAATGCTTGAAAGTCCTCTCTATTTCAGGGAATATCTATTTTTTCCCCTGAAGTATTATACCCAAAATTTTTCTGGGTAGGTGATTCTTGGTTTTCATCTTAGCTCCTCTGACCTCTGGAATATCATATTCCAAACTCTTCAATCCCTTTAGGCAGAAGCTGCTAAATCTTGTGTTATCCTGATTCTGTTTTCACAATGCTCAAATTGTTTCTTTCTGGCTGCTTGCAATGTTTTCTCCTTTACCTGGGAACACTGGAATTTGCCTACAATATTCCTAGGAGTTTTCCTTCTGGGATCTTTTTCAGGAGGTGATCAGTGGATTAATTCAATTTCTATATTAAGCTCTGGTTCATAATATCAGGGCAGATTTCCTTGATAATTTCTTGAAAGGCGATGTTTATGCCTAATTTTTGATCACACCTTTCAGGTAGCCCAAAATTTTTAAATTCTCTCTCCTGGACGTACTTTCCAGGTCAGTGGTTTTTCCAATGAATTATTTCACATTGTCTTCTATTTTTTTTTCATTCTTTTGGATTTGTTTTATAATTTCTTGATTTCATATAAAGTCATTAGCTTCCATGTGCTCCATTCTAATTTTCAAGGAATTATTTTCTTCAGTAAGCTTTTAGACCTCCTTTTCCATTTGACCAATCCTGATTTTTAAGGCATTCTTCTTCTCCTTGGTGTTTTGGACCTCTTCTGCCATTTGGGTTAGTCTATATATTCCCTTCAGCTACCCTAATACTGAGGTCACATGAATCATACACATCATCTTTCCATGTAGGAATGTAAACAAAATAGTTCAACTTTAGTAAGTCCCTTATGATTTCACTTTCTTGTTTACCTTTTCATGCTTTTCTTTATTCTTGTGTTTGAAAGTCAAATTTCCTATTCAGATCTGGGCTTTCCCCTGAGAAAGCTTGAAAGTCCTCTATTTTGTTGAAAATCCATATTTTGCCTTGGAGCATGATACTCAGTTTTGCTGGGTAGGTGATTCTTGGTGTTAATCCTAGCTCCATTGACCTCCAGAATATCATATTCTAAGCACTTTAATCCCTTAATGTAGAAGCTGCTAGATCTTGGGTTATTCTGAATGTGTTTCCACAATACTCAAATTGTTTGTTTCTGGTTGCTTGCAGTATTTTCTCCTTGATCTGGGAGCTCTGGAATTTAGTGACAATAGTCCTAAGAGTTTTCTTTTTGGGATCTATTTGAAGAGGAAATCTGTGGATTATTTCAATTTCTATTTTACCCTCTGACTCCAGAATATCAGGGCAGTTCTCTTTGATAATTACTTGAAAGATGATATTTAGGCTCTTTTTTTTTATCATGGCTTTCAGATAGTTTAATAATTTTTAAATTATCTCTCCTGGATCTATTCTCCAGGTCAGTGGTTTTTACAATGAGATATTTCACATTGTCTTCCATTTTTTCATTTCTTTGGTTATGTTTTCTAATATCTTGATTTCTCATCAAGTCACTAGCTTCCACTTGCTCCAATCTAATTTTTAAGGTAGTATTTTCTTCAGTGGTTTTTTGGATCTCCTTTTCCATTTGTCTAATTCTGCCTTTCAAGGCATTCTTCTCCTCATTGGCTTTTTGGAGCTCTTTTACCATTTGAGTTAGTCTATTTTTAAGATGTTGCTTTATTCAGTATTTTTTGGATCTCCTTTAGCAAGTCATTGACTTGTTTTTCATGGTTTTCTCTCATCCTTCTCGTTGCTCTTCCCAACTTTTCCTCTATTTCTTTAACTTGCTTTTCCAAATCCTTTTTAAGCTCTTCCATGGCCTGAGACCAGTTCATGTTTTTCTTGGAGGCTTTTGTTGTAGGCTCTTTGACTTTGTTGACTTCTGGCTGTGTATTTTGATCTTCTTTGCCACCAAAGAAAGATTCCAAAGTCTAAGTCTGAATCTAGTGTGTTTCCAATGCCTGGCCATGTTCCCAGCCAACTTGCTTGACCCTTGAATTTTTCGTCGGGGTATGACTGCTTGTAGAGTACAGAGTACTTTGCTCCAAGCTTGAGGGGATGCGCTTTTGTTTTCTGAGATATTTCTATACAGCTAGCTCTGCCACACTAGTGCTTCTCCTCCTCCAAGAACCATCAACCCAAACAGTGACTCAGATCTTCAGCAGTCTCTGTACTCCTGCTCTGATCAGCCACTTAATTCCTCCCACCAGGTAATCCTGGGGCCAGAAGCAACTGCAGCTGTAGTTCTGTAGCTGCACCACCTCCACTGCCCCTTAGGGCAGTGGCTGAAGTGTGAACTCCTTTCACTCTGTCCCCCACAGCTTTTCCCACTAACCTTCTCTGCCGATTTTGGTGTTCGTGGGTTGAGAAGTCTGGTAACTACCACAGATCACTGATTCAGGGCACTAGGGCCTGTTCTGCCTGGCTCCCGGTCTGGTTGGTCCTGCCACCACCCACACTGGGCTCTGCTCTTCTCTGCTCCCAGCTCTGTGCATGATAGACCTTACCCAGTGACCATCCAGGCTGTCCTGGGCTGGAGCCCTGCTTCCCTCTGCTATTTCATGGGTTCTGCAATTCTTCTCTGTTGTCTTTGTTGTTTGTGGTTTGAGAAGTCTGGTAACTGCCACAGCTCACTGATTCAAGATGCTAGGGCCTATTCTGCCTGGCTCCCTGTCTGGTGGGTCCAGGCATGGCTCATGCTGGGCTCTGCTCGTCTCCACTCCCAGTTGCATGTGATAGATCTTACTCTGCAACTATCCAAGCTGTCTTTGGCTGGAGCCCTGCTTCTCTCTGCTATTTTATAGGTTCTGTAGTTCTAGAATTTGTTCAGAGCCATTTTTCATAGGTTTTTGGAGAGACTTGGGGTGGGAGGGGAGCTCACACAAGACCCTTCTTTCCAGCTTCCATCTTGACTCCACCCTTCCCCTTTACTTGATTTTCAAAATCAATTTTGATCTCTTCCATGTCCTGCAACCAATTCATATTTTTCTTGAGGCTTTTGATGTAGGAACTTTGACTTTGCTGTCTTCTTCTGGTTGTATGTTATCACGTAAGATGCTATAGTCTGAGTTTTTTACACTGGTTGCTCATTTTCCCAGCCAATTACTTGACTTTTGAGCTCTTTGCCAAGGTAGAACTCTACTTCCAGAGTGGAGAGTGCTCTGTCCCAAGCTTCAGTGGTTTTATGCAGCAGTTGTCAGCTATACTTCTAGGCACCTGCAAATTTTCAGTTCTTCTGAGGTGATATAATCAAAGGAGTGGTGTTTACTCATTTCCTGGCCTGTGCTCCAGTCTGTGAGTGACCTCAAGCACTCTTTTCTGCCATGGAACTGTCCATAGCTGCCACAAGCTCTACCATGCCAGCACTCTTTCTCACCCCAGGACTGTGACCCAGATCCAAGTAGGGCAAATCAAAAGAATCTGGCCTAAGCACCAACAAAGAGATCCCTGCAATGCCCCTCACATCAGCCCCTTGATCCCCCCAGTATCTGTGGGCCTGGAGCTCTAGAAGCAGCTGCTACTGCTGCTACTGTTGGTGTTTCAGCCACCAACACCACTTCTGCTGACCCGGGGCTGGGGCCAGACGAGGAACCTCTCTCACCCAGGTCTGATAGAGTTTTTCTACTGGCCTACTACCTTGTCTTGGGTGTGTATGGGTTGAGAAGTATGGAAACCTCCACAGCTGCCAGTGATCCAGTCCCCGGAGGCCTCCTCAAGCCCTGTCTATACTGGAGCAGCCCCCACTGGACTGAGCTCTGCTCCCAACCCAGTGTGATACACCTTTCCTGTCAACCTTCCAGAGTGTCTTGGGCTGGAGATTTGTTTCACTCGGTCATTTTGTGACTTCTGTAACTCTATAATTTGTTTAGAGTCATTGTTACTGACATTTGGAGGGGTTTGGGGCAGAGAGGTCTGGACACTACCACTGCTGACACTGATTCATTCACCTCAAGGTCTGTTTCTTGTTTGCTTGGGCCTGGTCTTTGTTGTTGTGGCCTACACTGAACTGTGCTCTTCTCTCTCCGTGGTTCAACACATCTGTCCTGATGACCTTGTAAGTTGTTTTGAGCTGGAAAATTATTTCACTGTTTAGAGTCATTATTTAAAGGTACTTGGAGGAGTTTGGAGGGATAGCTCAGGTGAGTCCCTGTCTTTACTCTGCTTTTGCTCTTCTCCATCAAGATAAATAATTTTGAAATGCATCAACATATCTTCTAAAAACGAAACCAATATTTATCATTTGTTATGAAGAATAAGCATTACATGTACATTAAAAGCAAGAATTCACTTCTTGCTATACAGTAAATATAGTTGCATATATACTGTATATGTCTTGGTGAAAATAAATATTTAATATGTGTTCTGTAACTAGAAATTGTAGTTTAAGTTATAATTTAATTTAAATTAAATCAACTCTACATGATGAGAATATCATTTTCAATTATTTAAGGATAACTCTAGAATGTCTTCACTAGGGATCTTAGAGAAGATAATTATATTTCTTGAAGGTAATTAAAGTGGCAACCTGGAAAATTGGAAAACACACACACACACACACACACACACACACACACACACACACATGCATGCACACACACAGGATTGTTTCTCAAGGAATCCGGGTTGAGACAAGACAAACTTTGGTATTTGGCAGAAAGAGGGATTGATTAGTCAGAAGAAACTTGAACTTGAATCACACCTGACACTGAATAGCTGTGTAATGTTGGATGAGTTACTTAACTTATGCAATTTTCAGTTTCCTGGAAACTGTTTATAGTTTCCTGAAAAATGGAAATGGTATTACATACAGAATATTATTCTAAAATTGTTGTGAAGATCTAGTGTTTTGGTAAATGTATACTGCTTTAAATACTTAAAGAGATATAGTTGTGTAATCTCATGGGGCACAGTCAAAAGTACTGAAGTCATCTGATTATTTGTTTTGTTTTATACAGAATACTTAATTATGGCTACCAAGTAAATCTAATGGAAAATTAATTGAGCTGAGTTTCATTAGAAATTCTAAATGGATAGGTGAATCTAGTTAAGCAAAATAGTCATTCATAATCAAAATGATACCCTAAAGATATATTATATAGTATCTTACAAATGTTTTCATTGATTAACTCATCTCAATTTATTTCTTCCTGAGATATATATATATATATATGCATATATATATATGCATATATATATATACACACACACAAACTATATATATATATATATATATGCATATATATATATATGAAATATTTCATGGAAAACAGTGTCTTTAGGGAGTTTACAGATTGAGATTCATAGAATTTCAGAGTTGGAAGAAGAGATCAAGATCCAGCTACTCCAATTTGTGTCTGAGACAGAATATGTCACAATCATCTCTGCAAAATTTCAATTAAATTTAACAAGGATTATTGAACAACTGCAAGTGAATAAGTTATTTTGACTATTATGTAAATATCAAAACTATTTGTAAGTGACATATGAAGAAAGTTCACATTCATTAGTCTGTTCTTTCTCTATTTTATTGATGCAAGATTTAGAGATACAAATTTTCCTCTAATCACTGCTTTTGCTGTATCTCAGTTTTGATGTATTATCTTTGTAGTAGGAAGGCCGAATTTATAATCTCAAATATAATCATATATATATTTGAATGGTTCGAAATTGCAAGGTATGAGAGATTGTCTAAGCAGAAAGCAACAGAACATTTATTTAGGCCCCAGAGCAACAAATTAATGAACCAGCCTCTCCATTCCGACATCTTGACAAAAAAACCCCAGGCCCAATAAGCCCACCTCACAAGAGTAGCCAGGAGGCCACAGAAAAACAAGATGGCATAAATCATATTCACTGGCCTCAAGTCCTTGCTCGAACTCCTGGGTCCACACACGGGTCGGCTATGCTTCCACAACTCCTGCTTTGGCTTCAGCTGTAGTTGGTCTCTTACCTTGCCTCTCCTCACAGCCGAGCCTCTGGCATTGTCAAGCCCCGCCTCAACGACCAGAGACCAGAGACCATTGGTTCCTGAGTTGGCCCCTCTTAAGTCATTAATCTACACCCACACAGGTTTCACACCTGATAGGGCTTTGGGCCTGGGGCTTAGCACTTAACAGCTGAAAGTACTTTCAAGGTAAACAAAAGCCAAAACTCCTGAAGTGCCTTTTACTCAAAGTAAACAAAATAAACAAAAGCCAAACTCCTCAAGGGCACCCGTTAAGATAAACCCATTTTGCCTTACTGGCACAATCTTATTATTATCATTCTCTTTAATGAAATTATTCCTGGCTTCTATGATTTGTTATTTAGCTTTTTCTTTAAAATAAGTTTTAAATCTTCAATTATGTTTTAGTACATGTTTCTGTGGCCTTTATTAAATATAATTTTTATTACGTTGTGATCCGAAGAGGACATTTTTAGTATTTCTGATTTTCTTATTTTTACTATAATGTATTTATATGTATTTTATGTTTTGTACAATTTTATGTATTTATATGGTCAGTCTTTGTAAAGATACCATAAACTGCTGAGGGAAAAAAAGGTATATTCCTTTCTACATCCATATAATTCTTTATAGATATCTATTGTATCTAACTTATCTAAAATTCTTTCCACTTCCTTGACTACTTGCTTATTTATTTTTTAGTTAGATTTATCTAGTTCCGAAAGGGAAAGATTAAAGTCCCCCACTATTACAGTACTATTAGCTATCTCCACCTGTAATTCATTTAACTTACAAAATAGATGCTATAGCATTTGGTGCATATAACTTCTCTATTGACATTGCTTCATTATCTATGGTACCAAAATGTACAATTTACCTTTTCTAATTAAATCTATTTTAGACATAACTTTGTCTGAGATCATAATTACTACCTCTACCTTTTTTCCATGAGCTGTAGCATAATAAATTCTACTCTAACTCTCCATTTTAACTCTATGTGTATCTCTCACTCTTAAATATGTCTCTAGTAAACAACATATTATTGGATTATGATTTTATTCCACTCCTATTTTTGTTTTATGAGTGAGTCCATCCCATTCACATCTGATGTTATAGTTACTATTTGTGAATTTCCCTCCATCTTATTTTTGCTCACTATTTTCCTGTTCAACCCCTCTTTTTACCCTCTCCTTGTTCCCTTACCTTCTCCCATTACCCTCCTGTTATATATTTTACCCACTCCTCTAAGAGTCCTTTATCTTCTCCCCCACCACTCTCCTGATTTTAAACTTTATACCCTTCTAAAAGGCCTTCTCTCCTCTTATCCCCCAGTTTTCTCACCTCTCTAGAAGTTCAGAAGACTTCTACACCCCTCCAAATGTATATATTGTTTCCTCTTCAACTCAGCTGAGAATAACATTCCAACATTGCCAGCCATCCACTCCCACTTACTTTCTCTGTATTAGTTTTTCCTTTCATGCTCCATGTTGAGATGATTGCTCTTTTTTATCTTTTCCTACCTAACTTTCTTTTTTAGAATCACACCATCATACATAACTCAGTCCCAATCATTTTTAAAACTACCTTAGTAATGATGACAGTTTTAAGAAAGCATTTTATGTATCTCTGAAATAGGTTAAGTGACTCACACAAGTCACACAGCCAGTAAATTTCTGATGCAAGATTTAAACTCAGATATTCATTTCATCTGAAATAGTCTATACTACCAAAGAGGCTGATGATGAATTGTTATGAACAGAAGAGGGGGATAAAACAAATTTGGTAAGATATCCAACCATGAAGCATACCATCAAACATTCATGAATGAAAATGAGGGGATGAAAAACGGAAGGCAAATTTAAAAAAAATAATAAAAAGAAAACAAACTTTGCTCCAAAGACAGTGGAAATGATATACCTTTATTCTCAGATAGCAATAACAGATTGCTTATAGAAAATGTAGACATGTCATTAAAGAAAATAAATATGAGGGTGGGGGACAAAATATCCAGAGGAGAACCAGTGTTTATAAAGGAGATTCATATTGTAAGCAGTATAATTATAATAAAGGACTGATACACAAAACAACCAATCAAAGGATAAAAAAGGTGTTGGAAAAAATCCAGACTGTTTTGATACTGCCCACAAAAAAGTGACCAAGAAAACATCAATAAGTACTTGCAGATGTCTACTTCCTCAACTATAGACAAAATTTATGAAAAATATTTGTACAAAAAACTGAAGACATATTTAATGAAGGTATTAACAAAGAACAAGGAAACTTGTCCACATATTATTCAGCAATGGACCATAACTTGACCACTTAACAATGAATTGAAATACATATAAAATATGTGGTCCCATTGTGGTTAATCTCCAATAATTTGGTAGAATTAAACAGAGCCTTAGCAGTGTTTTTTACAAGGCATCTCATCACAAAACATCAAAAGTGTTCCAGATTCCTTGACAGAAATAACAATAGGAGGGGAAAAATCCTCCAAAAAAGTTCAACAACTCTCTAATAATAAACAGTAGGTGAAGCATATAATAAAAATGTGAAATTAGCAAAGGCATTCATCATTGTGGTGGAGGAGATCCAGCATGATGTCCATTCTCAAGAATGATTTTTATTGATTATGATGTCTTCTATTTTTTTTTGCTTCTTTTTTTTTTCTTTTTAATTTATTTCCAATATGTTTGGTCTTCAGCATTGACCTTCACAGGCATTTGAATTACAAATTTTCTCCCCATTTCCTCCCCCCACCCCACTCCAAGATGGCATGCACTCTGGT
>JAQQSZ010003688.1:0-14373 GCA_028646595.1 Phalanger gymnotis
TACTTCCCTCTGCCACTTTGTGGGTTCTGCAGCTCTAGAATTGGTTCAGAGCCATTTTTTATAGGTTTTTGGAGGGACTTGGTGGGGAGCTCACGCCAGTCACTGCTTCCCAGCCGCCATCTTGGTTCTGCCCCCCCCCCGAAACTACAGTTTTTAAGGAACATATTTCTAGTATAACAACACAGAGCAGTAAAGATAACTTTCTAAGATCTTATTATACTTTCCTTGGTGTGAGGTGTGTGGAAACTATTGGTTAACCAGAGAGGTAGCAATAGGCTTTATCTTTTTTTAACCATTATTTGCCCCTAGATAGGCAGAGTGTTTTCCCATAATTAGGGATTCTATAGTGTGATTTCTGCTTATGATCTTAGTTGGTCTGGTCTTAAAGCAGTATATTCTCTTACCAAGTCTTTGGAAGAATAAATCTTACTCAGAAGGAACAGAATAAGTTAAGTGTGTGAGGAGGAGATATTGGTGACACTGTATATTAAGAAGATATACATGAAGAGCATTTGCTGAAGATCAACAGAAACAAAAATGGAGGGATATTGTCTCTGTCGTAGATTACAGAAATGGGGGGAGGAGGCAAAACAGAGGAAGTGGAAGGAAGATGGAGGAATTTACTTTGTCATGTGCACCCCAGAAGTAGAAGTATTGAATCGAGATTTGGATAGTCATCTGTCAGAGACACAGAAATGCTTCCTGGATTGGTAACAAGGGTGAATTAGATGACCTGAAAGGTACCCTCATACTCCTAAGTATTCTGTCAACTCAGTGACAAACTGTGTGGCAGAATATCAAATTACATTTGGAGATTTTTCTTTTAATGTTGTCTTCATTTAAAAATTAATTTAGCTTCCTCATCCTATGGTGGCTTTATGCTATCAAAACATGTAGCAACTATATAAAAGCTTATGGTAGACATCGCATGATAAGGAAACAAGGCCAACAAAGGTCAAGTGTCTCACCCAAGCTAACACAGCTAGCCCAGAGTTGGCATTCAAACTGAAGGCTCCAAAGCCAATATTCTTTCACTGTAAATGAAGGTAACTGCTTCACTACTGCCCTCTTTCAGTTCTTTCCAGAAATGTTATAAGAATTGATAAGAGAATACTTGTTAGATTGAGCTATAAAAAAGCATCTTAAAATAAGCTTTGAAATAAAATGTCCTCGTCTTATCACTTCTACCCTCCTCCACATTCCTAGCGGCTGCATATTTTCTCATTTCTTAGTGAGATGCAGTTGTCTGTAATGGTTGCATTCCCTTGGCAAACCACCAAAAAAGGAGAAAATCTCAGCAGTGGGATGTGGCTTGTCCATGGTGGTCCAGCTATGTGGTTGAAAAACTAACTTTTTACCACATGCCAGTTCTAAAAGGCACATGTGCCTTAATTCTCAGCTGATGGCTAGAATCATATGCCTGGGAATAGCCAAGCTCCTTTCTGAGGCAGCAACCTGGAACAGAGGGAACTTCATCTATTCTTAGGTGACTAGTTCTGGCTCTGCTGCGAAATGATATACATACACATTTCTCAGATTCTGTAGTTACTGGTGATAGTTTAGTTTCCTGAGGCATAAGTCTTCCCCCCACCTTAACACTGGCACATTTCACAGATACTTTTTTTGTTGTTTACCTCAACAAACTATAGTATACAGGCTATGTCAATTATTGTTTTTCAAATTTAACTTGCTTTTAAAACTCTTAAATATATGAAAACAAAAACTTATAAATTAGATATAGGGTAGCTGTTCACATTGCATAAAACAATTCTCTAGTTCTCAAAGAATTCAGCAAAAACTTTTTTTTTTAAATAAAGGCAATTTATAATACCATTAAATACTTTAGTACAGTAAATTTAAGTGTTACTTTGGCAATCATTGATTACTTGGCAGAAACCATTTTGGGGCACCTTAATTGTTAGAAAATTCTTCTGTAAACCATGGTAAAAATGTATCTCCATTTAATTTCTATCTTCTGAAACAACAAAGAATAAATTTACCCCCCCCCCACCATAGACTTACTGAGTTAGAAGGGATTTTTTGTCAAATACTCTCCACTTTTTGATTGGAGAAGAAGGATTAATGGCCAGAAGGTAGAGCAAGTGCTTAGCTGCACCATTACTGAAAGGATATCCCCAGTGACTGACTGATATTTGAGAAATTCCAAAGGTGAGGGATCAAACAGTAGTAGAGACTAATTAAAGCCAACATTGAATGAGATGCCCAGAGAACCAGATCAAGATAGATGGACAGGGAATGGAAGAACTAGGATAAGCATTAAAAATCATGAACCAGAATACAAGACTATATAGAGCTCAGTAATTCATGGGGAAAACATCTTGTGATGTGATAAAGAAACTGAGTGATGCCAACTCTACTGTTCTTTGCATCTAAAAGGAGGTCTGTTTCTCAGATCCAGGAAATGGACACAACTGTCTCTCCTAAAGTGTCTCCGTAGAGACAGACTTTCATTTAGTAGAGTGCCAACTATGAAATATTCTCACCAGCATAGGATCATGGTTTCTCATGTATTCCCACATTCACTATTCCAGGCCATACCCTTCCTAGTCAACTTAGGCAGTTAATAAACATTTATTAAACAGCTACCATGTGCCAGGTATTGTGCTAAGCTCTGGGGATACAAAGAAGATATAACAGTCCCAGCCTTCAAAGAGTTTACAATCTAATGGGGGGTGACAACACACAAAATGAAGCTGAAAAGCAGGGTAGGGGAAAGTACCCCCTGCTATAGGGACATGATGAAGTCAGAGATATCCCAGGGTAGTGCAGCCAAGTGAGAAACAAGATGAGTTAGTCATCTTCTTAAATAGAGGTTTTGAAGTTCATATCTCCATTAACAGAGGGTAGTGCTAAGGTGGAGTACTAAGGCTGATGGGATCTTATAGGCTAATGAGATGTACAACAGATGTTCCATATTAGTAATTAAAGACAACCCTGATAAAAGACTTCTTATCTATCAATCAAAGCAGGAATGAGGAAGGCTAAGAAACTAGGGAATGGATCTCAGGATTGTGTGGTGACCAGTAACAGATGGGAGTTATTGTGGATTTATAGGTTAAACAAATGAATGAACCAAGGATCATTATATGGATTACCACTGAAGCAAGCCATAACCTAGTCACCTGCCTAGTGATTACCTGGGAGTGCACTTTTTAGATGTACGAGGTATAGAATATGTCATTTACATAAAAAGTATATTCTGATTGGAGAAAGATAGCTTTTTTAATAATTATTTATAACTTCTATTTCCTTTCCTTACTCTGATGACAAACATACTCAGGTCTCTTGAGCGTTGGATTTAGCAAATAACTCTTCCTTAATAAACCTTAAAGCATTTTCTCAGTGTTTCCCCTCCCTCATCTTTCTGTAGCATTTGCTTCCATCGACTGCCCATTCCCTCTCAATAGACTCTTTTCCTTAATTTCCATGACATGTTCTCTCATATTTCTCCTCTCTCAGCACTGCTTAAATTCCTTCACTGATTCATCTTCTTCCTCTTGCTCCCAAGATTGACTTCCCACCAAGGCTGTGTCCTGGGCCTTCCCCTCTCTTCCTCTGTGTCTCATTCACTATCATGGCTTCAGTTATCACTTCTTTGTAGTTGGTTCTGAAATGTATACATAGGCAATCCTAAGCTCTCATCTGAGTACCAGAATTGCCAGGCATCCCTTCTTCGTCTCTGCCATCTTGACTCACTTCTTCATAAGATCATAGGTCCAAAGTAGTAAAGGATCTTAACAGAAATAGACCAATCCATATAGATTCACAAAGAACAATTCATGTTAAATTAACCTAATTTTCTTTCTAGTTAGGATTAGTTACTAGCAAATCAGAGGAATCCCATAGATAGTACATCTTGATTTCATCCAAGTATTTGATATGAAAACTCATAAAAGTCTTGTAAACAAGATGGATAAATGTGGACTAGATGACAGTATAGTTAGGTGAACTCATAGCTTGTTTGACTCTACCCTTGCTGTATGTTTCCTTTATACTGCTGGTTGCATAGCTCCTAGGATGCTACATTTTAAAAGCCAGTACAAAAATCTGAATGATTATTTTATTTTTATTTTACATAAACTAAGGTTGAACCATACTTATGTTTTTTTTTCTTTTTTTCTTCTTTTGAGTCCTGATTTTTTAAAAAATAATCATTTGTTGTGGAACCACTTTAAATAATTTATAATTAAAAGCATACAAAAAATGTTTATGGTAGTTCCATTGTCTGTGGTTGTTGCTTTATTTTTTAAGTCTACTAATTTGTTCTTTGTTTTTGACACATTTCACAGACATGGAAATGCCTTTTATCTTTGATTTGGATCTCCTATCTCCCTAGCTTTGCACATGTTTTTCAAATACAATGTGCTGCAATGGGGAAGACACTTGCACATACCCATTAATAACTCCATTCAGCGTAGTAAACATGCCTATATAGTGAAAGTCAATTTAGATTTTGTTCTTATTCAGTTCTCTATTTGTAGTGTATGTGTGTGTGTATATGTGTGTGTGCGCGCACGCGTGCATGCATGTATGCCCTGCCCTGCAAGTCATTTGTCAGAATACTGAACTTTAGGGAGGCAGCATGGTATGGTCAATTGATTTGGGGTCAAGCCCTAGATTCCAGGTGCTAACTTTGCTCTGTCCATCTTAAAGAATTATTGTGAAAATCAAATGAAATGATATACGTAAAAGTACCACTATAAAATTATACATAAACATCAAATGGTATTATGACCTTTCCTTTTGTAACATTGACCAACAGTATTTCTGTATAAAGTTCTTCTTGAGTGATATAAAATTATCATAGGTTTAAAAACACCATAAAAATTAAATTATCATTGAATAGAATGCTAAGTGGTCTTGCCTTGTTTTCTTTAGGTAATTTTAAATCTTCTGGTTCAACTGCCTCTTTGGAAACTATCCAAGAGGTTTTTAAACATCTTGAATTTCATCGCATAGCTTCCTCGGATATTATACTTTTGGACCAGATGAAAACTCTGGTACTTTTACAAGATACTGAAAGATTGAAGTGTGCTTTGGAACAGTTCCAAGAACAATGCATGATGCCTCCTGGTATGTACTGCAATTTATTAATCATAGTGTTTATGTTTTTCTCAAGGTTTGCCTCAAAAAAAACTTAAGAAAATAATAATGAATCAGGTTATGCGATGATATACATGTGGTTTGGTTGAATAACATAGTCCCAAAGAAAAACACTTTCATTGCTTCTTTGATTTGTTTATGGACAATATACAATCACTCCAATTTTCCATCCTGTGGTTAGTTTAGAAAATGGTTATAAATCCCAAAGGGAAGACTTCCATAGTTTTATCTAGAGTAGAACTTATCTCTTCCTCTTCTCTTCCTTTATCTTCTCCCCTGGAATAATTAGTAGATTTCCTACAGCCTTCAATTCTAGTAGCCCAAAAGGGAAAATTAAGATAATCATTTTTCAACTTTCATTCGGATATTAAGTACCTACTATATCAGCATTATAGTAAGCCCAAGAGAAGATGCAAAGAAGTATACGCCATAGGTTATGCCCTCAAGAAGTATAAAGTCTAGTTGGAGAGAGCCAAATATTAATGTTAGCTCTTTTTGTGGTAGCAAAGAGTTGGAAATTGAAGGGTGCCCATCAGTTAGAAAATGGCCAAACAAGTTATGGTATATGAATATGGTGGAATACTATTCTGCTATAAGAAATGATGGAAGGGATAGGTTCAGAAAAACCTGGGAAGACTTACATGAGTTGATGCAAAGTGAGGCAAGCAGAACCAGGAGAACAAGCTACACAGTAGCAGCAATGTTGTAAAGTTAATCAACTGTGAAAGACTTGGTAACTCTGATCCATACAGTGATCCACCAGAATACTAAAGGACTCCCGATGTAAAATACCATCCACCTCTAGCTGATGATCTGAGTGCAGATTGAAACATATTTTTATTTCTTTTCTTGATTTTCCTTGCTATTTTCCTTTTTTTTTGGGGGGGGGGGACATGGCTAATATGGAAATATGTTTTACATAACTTTATATGTATAATAACTATCATTTCTCTCTAGCCTCAATGGGTAGGGGAGGAGAAGTAGAGAATTTGGAACTGAAAGTAAAAATAAAATATTTTTAAAACTAGTAATGCTAGACATAAATGACAATATAACAATGCAAGTGATGTCATAAGCTTCTATGTAATTGAGTATCATATGAATAGTACAAGTAATATGTGTTATGAAATTATCGAATTGAGAGATCACTAGTTTGGACTGACCAGGGATGACTTCATGGAGACAATGGTAATTGAGCCAGAGTTTGACATATGGTGTCAAATTTATAAAAAGAAAGGATTTTAAAAAATTTATTTTTAAAAAAGAGAATCTATAGCAGATTTAACCCTTCTACACATTACTTTTGAAACTGATAGTTTTTTTAAACTAATTTTCCCATGTTCATTTTTAATTCTAATTCAGAAAAAGAAGTTTTTCTATTGAATCACAGTCAGTGCACATTTACTTTAGGATTAATATCAAACACATAAAGAGTAATAACGCATAACACTCTAATGGAAAAATTATTGGCTCTGTGGTCACTGGACCTAAGTTCAGATCCTACACCTGATACTTAACTACTTGTAGAACCTTGGGCAAGTCACTTAACTTCCCAAGGCTTCAGTTTCATCATCCATAAAATAAGGAGATTGACTAACTGGCCTCTGAGCTATCTTTCAGCTTCAGATCAATGATTCCTTGCTTATTTTTTTCTTTTGATTGACCTGCTGTTTTAAGTACACGGCAAAAGAAGAACAGGTAGTAATAAAGGTTAATCTTAAGCATCATACAAAAAGTTAATTTTATGATATATATGTATGTATTTCAATATATAAATTGAGAAAGGCTTTGGATATAGAATAGCATGGATTTTTTAAGTGATGAAAAAGAATCATTTTTAGGCATGTTATCACATATATGTATCTGTAGATATACATGCACACAAACTTAGTCTTTGATGGTGGTTTTTTTTACTCTCTAAGCAGTTTTTGTTTTGTTTATTCAAGTGTTTTATTTGGCATAGAGCAAAAGGGACCTGACTTTGCATATTGAATTTCCCAGATAGCCTCCACAGGTATGTCTCACTTTACGTAGTAGATATATTTCTCAGTACCTTCATATCAATCAAATGATTGTACTAGAATACTGAAAATGAGCTATATCTTCATTATGGGTTTTCCCTTCACCAACACCATGGAAGGCCTTTGGCCTCTTAAGTGACCAAACTTCTGGTGATAAGGCTCTCTGCACTAGAGTTATACCATACATTTCATTGTTGACCCTGAACATGGAGTATTTCCAATACGGCAGGATCTGCCAGAGCTTATGGTATGATATGATTTGGGAACTTAGGGTTACCTCTACAGCACAATGAGGTATTAGAGGAGAACTTTAATGGAGGCTATGTACCTAACCAGTTGTATGCAAATCATTGGTTTTTGTTGCTCTTCTAATAGACTTGGAAACTTACTACTTAAAGGATTCTTCATGTAAATCCTTTTGTAATGCAAATGTTAAGAAAAATAAAGGAAAGAAACACCTCCTATTAAAGTCTCACTCCACTTATCTTATGATAGTAGTAACCCTAAGATCTCTTCTAACAGAGCATAAACTCTGATAGATCAGACCTGGCTAAAGGCTTCATTCAAGTGAGACTGCCAGGAAGATGGCTGAAATATATTGCTTTCATTATGGCCTCTTCAAAACACTAAGAAATGTGCCAAATAAAATAATAAAAACAACAACACTAAAAGGAAAGAGGATACAATTCCCCTGAAGGTAAGTCCTCTAGAAAAAAAAGTAATAGAGGACCATATTGTAGCTCACCACATTGTGCCTATCATTACCTTATTACCTACACAAACTGGGCCCACATTCTAAATTCAACACAGAGCACCACATGGCTGAATAGTATCAGATGGTCTGTCAGTTGCAGCCTTTTGTCATCTCCCCTTAGCAGTGATTCAGCTAAATTACTTGCCTCTCTTCCCGCATCACCTTTGTCCTGGAGACCTGTCCCAGTAATTTAGAGAGAGCAGGCTGCCAAAGACCAGAGAAGGTATCAGCATTGTAGAGCAGATAATCGTGTTATCCAGAACCCCTCAGAAAGTCACTTTTTGGTGAAGGGTCAAATGAGATGTGGGATATAAACCTTCCCCCCACTCAACAACCCCTAAATAACTTGAAAGGCAACGAACTAAAGAAACTAAAATGACCAGCTATAAGAAGTAAAGGAGTATGACCCCTAGCAAAGTTGCTGAATTGAGAAGGTGACTAAGTTTCCTCATTATATGGGGGTCAGTAACATGCCATTTAGAGTAAAGGAATAAATAAGAAAAGGCATGAAGGGGAAAGGAAAGAACTCATGATGGGAAGTACATCACAGACAAGCAAACAAAGACTAATGAAGGGGAAAAAATTATCAAACAAATGCGAAAATATTGCAATGCAGGGAACATATTCAGAGGTAAAGAAATCCCTGAAGAAAAGGAAAGGAGCATTATAAACTCTACAAAACCCTAGGATATGACATTGAAACAACTATAAAAACCTCCAGAATGGGTCAGAAGAACAATAAAAGAATTAAAGGATGAATTAATTATAGAAATTAGATTTCTCAAAGTAGTTAGGTTGTCAATAATTTTAGGTTGTTGAGACAATTAGGAGGCCCAGTGGATAGACAGACCATGGAGTCAGGAAGATCTGACTTCAAATCTAGCTTAAATACTAGCTGTATAGCTTTGGACAAGTTGCCTAACTTCTCTTTGTGTCACGTTCCTCAACTGTAAGATGAGGATAACAGCATTTGCTTCATAGGGTTATTGTGAAGGTCAAATGAAATGATATTTTTAAAACACTTTACACAGTACGTAGCACATAGTAGATGCTATATAAATGCATATTTACACCCTAAGGAGGGAATGGTTAGTCCCTAACTAGCAAATGAGCTGTATAGAGGAAAGAATGTTGTCTTTGTTTTCCAGATGCTCCACCTTGAATTATGGACTCAAAATGAAAGGAACATGTAAAAAGAAAAAGCTGGTGAATGAGATAATAGATAGTAGAGTGTAACAGAAGGGGAAAGTAGTAAAGAAAAAGGTTTTGCTTTTTTTTGAAAAGGGCACTACTGATGAAATGTTATTCAAATTAGAGGAGAGGAGGAAGTGAGAAAAATAGTCTTCTGTACTATTTTTCTAGTTTCATAAAAGGAGTGAGAGAGAATAATAATCTCAGAGAATAAGATCAGGAAAATGGAAGGGAATATGAAAGAGGCTGTAGAAGAAGATGGATCAGACTAGTGTAGTCAAAATAAACTTCAAGGACTAAGTGCAGATTTAAATTAGGAGGAAAAATAATAAAAATAAATTGAACAAAACATAAACTTAATAATAACTCTAAATGTACATGGATTAAACTCATCAGTAAAATGAAAGCAAATAGAAGATTGAATAAGAAAGCCAGCACAACAATTTGCTACATCTGGAATCCTTATTGCAAATTATAAAGAATACTGAATTACTTATTGCAAAATACTTATCTCAAATTGTAAAGCATATTTAAATATTTATAACTACATATTTTGTGATCGCAAAGAATTGGAAACAAAGAGTATGCCCATCAGTTCAAGAATGGCTAAGAAAACAAACAAAAAAAAACTATGGTGTGTCATTATAATGGAATATCAATATGCAGTAAGAAATTACAAATATATAAAATTCAGAGAAACTAACACTTTTTTAAAAAACTGATATAGATTGAAATTATTAAAATCAATCATATATACAGTGACTATACCAATGTATATGAAAGAGATCACTGCAGCTGGGCTCTGAGTAATTTTTAGACTAATGAAGATACAGATAATGAAACATTCCTGCCTCCTGAGATCCAGGGACCTGTTGCGGAAGAATGGTGTTCACATTGTCAGATATAGTCATTGTATCAGATATGTGTACTTAGGTGATTTTCTTTGACATAAGGGAAGATTCAGTCTGGAGTGAAGATAGGGTTTTTTTTCCTCAACAAATGACTTTGACATAAGGATAAAAGTCATCAATGAAATATGTTTTACCAGTTAATAAAAGATATGGATACTTTTGCGGGGATACAGGCATGTGATTTCATCAGAAAAGTGACCTCCCAGTAATGAAACACCTTGTGCTGCTCCAAATCCACAACTGATGATAGTTTTATAGAGTTTCCTTGGGGCTTAAAAAGTTTAATAACTTACCCAGTCACAATAGCAGTATATGTCAGAGATGGAATTTGAACCAAAGATGTTCTGACTCTAAGGCCAGCCCCTACAGATTGAAAATCAGGAGCTGGAATAAAATGTATTGTGTTTTAATTCATTACCCCAAAAGGTAGGAATTGCAATCATGATTTCACTTAAAGCAAAAATAAAATTGATCATATTGAGAGATGGGTAAACAGGAAAACTGTATTATGAATAAAAGCACCAAAGAAGGTAGAATGATATAATTAGATCTATAGATGTGTGTGTGCACACATTTTTAAATAACACAGCATCCAAGTTCCTAAAGGACACTCCAGACAAATTGCAAAAAGTAACAAAATGACAGCTATATGATGCTTTAATATTCTTCTGTCAGCATAGGTAAATCTAGAGAAAGATGAACAAATTAACGTGTAGATCCAAAAAGTGTTGGAAAAATTAGAATTGAAAGACCTTTGGCAATTTCTAAATGAGAATATTATAGAATATACATATTTATGAGCATCATAGGGAACATTCCCAAAAAACTGTCAAGTACCAGAGCACAAAGACATCATAAATAAATGTGAAAATAAACACATCCATTACAGAGCATACTGCAATAAAAAAATCAATAAAGGGGATAGAAGCAAAAGAAACAAACCTAAACAGAAACTAAGTAATACTATCCTAAATAACAAGGGGGTCAAAGAACAACACAGAAACAATAATTATCTTTAAAAGCATTTTAATAAGGAATAGTGGAGCTAGGGACCAAACTCGTGACATCATTGATATGAGTCTCCTATATGGAGAAACCCCTTTTACCAATGCAGGTCAGCACCATCTCTGCAACGTATAGTCAGAGAAATTCCTAGAGCATTGAAAGGTTAAGTGACTTACCCAGTGTTATACAGCCAGTATATGTCATAGAAGAGGGAGTTGAACTCAGGTCTTCCTACTACCAAGGCCAGTACTTTAACCATATTAACAATAGAAAGAAAGTGTTAATGAAGTATGTATTTTTTAAAAATAACAATGCCCCAAATCACCAATAATTAGAGAAACGCAAATAAAAACCAACCCTGAGATTTTGCCTCACACCTTGCAAATTGGAAAAAAATGACAAGAAAATGGCAACGATCAATGTTGAAGGAGATGTGGAAGGAGAGAAACACTAGAACATTGTTAGTGGATCTGTGAAATGGTATGACCTTTTTGAAAAGTAATTTAGAATTATGTGAATAAAGAGACAAAAATGCCCATTCCCTTAGAGTCAGAGATTCCATTACTGGGCTTATGTCCCGAGGAAGCCATCGATAAGAAATTCCCCATATGCTCCATAGTATTCCTATCGGCACCTTTTGTGGTAGCTAAGAATCGGAAACAAAACAGAAGCCCATCAATTGTTGTTCGTTCAGTCATTTTTCAGTTGTGTCCAACTCTTTGTGACCCCAATTGGGGTTTTCTTGGCAAAGAGACTAGCATGGTTTTGTTTCCTCCTCCAGTTCATTCATTCAGGTGAGGAAACTGAGGCAAATGGTTAAGTGCCTTGCCCAAGATCACATGGCTGTTGACTGGATTTGGACTCGTGAAGATGAATCTTCCTTATTGCAAGCCCAGCACTACAAGATGTAGCTGCTCATCAATTGGGAAATGCCTAAACAAATTGTTAATATAATAAAATATTACTGTGCTATAAGAAATAATAAGTATGATGAATACCGAGAACCATGGGAAGATCTCTGTTACCTGGTGCAGAGTAAAGTAAGCAGAGCCAAGAAAAAATATACACAGTAAATTATAAAGATCAAATGGGATTCAAATAAAGAGATATCAGAAAATACGCACAACTCACCCTTTCATGGAAGTAGGAGGTCCATAGGCATTACATATTGTATATGTTCAGACTTTTTCAATACAGTTATGCCTTTCACATTATGGGGGTTAGGGGTGCAGCACCCCCATGATCTGGTAAATCCATGTAAAAGGTTTTGGGCCTCCCTTTGTACTGGAGAAGAAATCTGAATTTTTTTTCTTTTTCTTTTGTAGGGTGTTTTCAGTACCTTATTGCAAAATTTAGGTTACGTGTTGGTCAGAGGCTCTGTGTCATCTGCTGATCATCCATACCTACTGCAAAACTCCCCCAAAATTCCCATTTAATTTCTTATGCTGACCCATGATATATCAAAACGACAATGGGGAAAGTGAACAATGTCAAAAGGATAACTGTCTATCAACCAGTTCTGCTGATTTTTTCCCCCACTAAAAAGTACTATTTTTCATGTGGGATATCTTTCTGGGAAGGAGAGAGGGACAGATACTTGGTGATGTAACTATGGTAAGATAAGAAAAAAAATTTAAAAAATATTTTTTATAAAGAATGTAAGTTCCTTAAGTGCAGGAACTATTTCTTTCTGTTTGTATTTGTATTCTCTGCACTTAGCACATTGGTTGGCACACAGTAGTGCTTAATAAATGCTTTCTGCCTGCCCTTAAAAAAAAAAAGCCTTTTGCCAAGCAAGCCTGACTTCCAAAAAAGTTCCATGAACTTAGAAAGACTTTTATTATTGACCAGCTAGGTCCCAGTGTCTTTACTTTGAAGCCCAGTCCAGCAAAATTTCAGAGAGGCTCAACACTGAGAGTTGACCATCTGGTGATAAATTTTGAGGTCACAATGGACATCTATGTAGGGATAAATTTAATATTATTTGGTTTACTGTGGTTTCCAAGGTTCTTTTCCAAGAGAACTCTAAATCTACAAGGGTTAGAGCTAAAGTAACATACGCATTGTCAGAATTTTCTCATCTCTAAGTCACATTTGTTACATTTGTGTATAAGTTAAATGAGATTCTACTACAACAAATTTCTTGCTATTCCTAAATGTCAGGTTTACATTCTAGCAGATTCTTCACAATTTACTTGGTTTTCAAGAATTCATGTATGACAAAACTCCAGAATTCATAATGCATAGATGTTTTTTTTTTCTTTTCAGACCATGCAAAAGAAATTGCGACTCTTTTTCATTACTGGATTACAGATATCCTTCCTATAAGGAACAGGAAATGAGGTCCGGATGTCCATCTGCAAAGAGTTAAAATTTAATAATAGGAAAAAGCCTGAAAGAAGACATATGAAATGCCTGAGAACTCTAAATATTGAAGTTGCCAAAATTGGTTTTAAAAGAAAAAAGTTCCATATTTTTACAGTGTAAATCAAATATTGTAAATTGATAAGGTATATCTTGTTAATTTACTTGTACAAAATAAACACTAGGTCTTACCTAAGATTTTAAATGTTAAAATCAGGATGTTAGAGTTGAAATGTTATTTATACATTTATTTTTTCAGTGTGTAGATCTTAAATTAACATTGACAATCTATTTTATTTTTTCTATTTGCCATAAAGGAAACATAAAAATGTATTTTCTTTGTGGAATCAAATCAACTATTGTTTTGAAGCTATAATAAATTTTTCAAACATCAAAATCACAATGAATTTTAAAATATTTTTAGAATGCTTTATTATCCTTCACTTTTTTACTTTTTTTAAAAATTTTTATTTTTAGTTTGCAACACACGATTCTACATAATTTTGAGTTCCAGATTTTCTTCCCTCCCTCCCCAAGACAGCATGGAATCCCATATAACTTCCATGTGTAACTTGGCATTGAATTAATTTACACACTACTCAAGTTGTGGAGAAGAATTATGACCAATGGAATGAATCATGAGAAAGAAGAAACAGAACCAAAAATAAAACCAAAAACACAACCCAACAACAAATACAAAAGAGAGGAAAAAAAAAAAGCTGGGGGGGGAGAAAAAGGCAAGCATGAAGTGTGCCTCAATCTGCATTCTTACTTCATAGTTCCTTCTCTGGATGTAGATAGCACTCTCCATCCTGAGTCCCTTGGAGCTGTCTCTGCATATTGTGTTGCTGAGAAGAGCAAAGTCTGTCAGGGTTAGTCATCACAGAATCCATATATCTGTGGTTATGTATAATGTTCCTCTGGCTCTGCTCCAATCACTCAGCATTATGTCATGTAGGTTTTTCCAGGTTGTTATGAAGTCCATATCATCCCCATTTCTTAT
>JAQQSZ010003689.1:0-14373 GCA_028646595.1 Phalanger gymnotis
GTGTGGGACAGACCTTACCCACAGACCATCCAGGGTGTCCTGGGCTGGGGCCCCGCTTCCTTCTGCCACTTTGTGGGTTCTGCAGCTCTAGAATTGGTTCAGAGCCATTGTTTTATACGTTTTTGGAGGGACTTGGTGGGGAGCTCACGCCTGTCACTGCTTCCCAGCCGCCATCTTGGCTCCGCCCCCTCTCATTGGATTTGACCTGAGGAAGAAATACCATACACACACATTTGGGTATCTTAATCCACAGGAAAGAAGGAGGAAAAAGATAAAAAAGGGGGTGACTATAGAAGGGAGAGCAGAAATGGGGAAGAGATACTTAAAAACAAACCCTTTGAAAAGGGACAGGTTCAAGGGAGAAAACTGAATAAAGAGGGATAGGGTAGGATGGAGCAAAATATACTTAGTCTTTCACAACGTGAGTATTGAAAAAGTGTTTTACATAATGATACCCATGTCACCTGTGTTGTATTACTTGCCTTCTTAGGGAGAGTAGGTGGGGAGGGAGGAAGGGAGATAATTTGGAGCTGAAAGTTTTAAAGGGAGATGTTCAAAAAAAAGTTTTTGCATGCAATTAGGAAATAAGATGTACAAGCCATGGGGCATAGAAATCTATCTTGCCCTGCAAGAAAGTAAAGGAAAAGGGGATGGAGAGAGTGGGTGACAGAAGGAAGGGCTGACTGAGCAATGGGATATATGTCATCTTGAAGTGGGGGGGAGGGAAGAAGTGGGGAGAAAATTTGTAATTCAAACTCTTGTCAAAATCAGTGCTGAAAAATAAAAATTTCAAATAAATAAATAAAAGTTTAAAATATAAAAAAAATATTTGCCATCTGTATGATTTGTTTGGGATACAACCCTAGAAGTGGTATTTCTGGGTAAAGGGTATGCACATTTGTATAGCCCTTTGGGCATTGTTCCAAACTGCTCTCCCGAATGGCTGCATGAACTCACAATTCCACCAACAATGAATCAGTGTTCCAATTTTCCCACATCTTCTCTTGCATTTATAATTTTCCTGTTTTGTTATGTTAGCAAATTTGACATGTGAGATGTGGTACCTAAGAGTTGTCTTGATTTGCATTTCTCTAATCAATAGTAATTTAGAGTATATTTTCATATGAGTGTAGAAATCTTTAATTTCTTCCTCTGAAAACTGCCTCTTCATATCCTTCCACTATTGATCAATTTGGGAATGATTTCTATTCTTATAATTTTTTTGACTCATGTCTGTATTTTCAGAAATGAGTCCTTTATCAGAGACATTGGTTGCAAAAATTCTTTTCTAATTTTCTGCTTTCCCCCAAATCTTGGTTGCATTGGCTTTGTTTGTACAAAAAAATTTCAATTTAATGTAATAAAAATTATCCATTTTGCATTTCATAATGCTCTCTATCTCTTGTTTGGTCATAAATTCTTCTCTTATTTGTAAATCTGGCAGGTAAACTATTCCTTGCTCTCTCAGATTGCTTATAGTGTCAACCTTCATATCTAAATCATGAACCCATTTTGACATTATTTTGATATATGGCATAAGATATTGCTCTTTCCAATTTCTATGATACTGTTTTCCTGTTTTCCCAACAGTTTTTGTGAAATAGTGAGTTCTTATCCCAGGAGCTGGTTTCTCTTTGGGTTTATCGAACAGTAGATTACTATAGTCATTGATTACTCTGTCTAACCTATTCCACTGATCTACCACTCTATTTCTTAATTATTAACAAGTAGTTTTAATGACTGATGCTTTATAATACAGTTTAAAATCTGATATGGCTAGGCCACTTTCCCCAGCCTTTCTTTTCATTAATTCTCTTGATATTATGTACCTTTTGGAATTTTAGTTGAATTTTATTATTTTTCTAGCTCTATGAAGTATTTTTGGTAGTTTAATTGGTATGGCAATAAATAAGTAAATCAATTTAGCTAAAATGTTCATTTTTAATTATATGATCTCACCCTAACCACTAGCAATGAATGTTTTTCCTTTTATTTAGATCTGACTTATTTGTGTGAAACGTGTTTTGTAATTGTGTTCATATAAGTCCTTGGTTTCTGTTAGCAGGAAAACACCCAAATATTTTATAATGTCTACAATCGCTTTAAATGGAATTTCTCTTTCTATTTTTTGTGTTTGTCTTTGTTAATAATATATAGGAATGTGAGGATTTACATAGGTTTATTTTATTATTTATTCATTTATTTGTATTATTCATTATTTCAAGTAGCTGTTACTTCACTTTCTAGGATTCTCTAATCATCATCTCCTCTGCAAAGAGAGATAACTTAAGTTTCTTCTTTGTCGATTCTAATTCCTTCAATTTCTTTTTCTTCTCTTATTGCTAATGCTAACATTTCTTGCACTATATTGAATAACAGTGGTGATAATAGATATCCTTGTTTCACACCTGATCTTAATAGAATTGCATCTAGTTTATCCACATTAGATATAATGCTTCCTGATGATTTTAGGTAGATGCTACTTATCCTTTTAATTAAGATTCCATTTATTCCTATGTTTTCTGATTGTTTTAATAGGAATGGGTGTTGTATTTTGTCAAAAGCTTTTTCTGCATCTATTGAGATAATAATATGATTTCTACTCATTTGGTAGTTGATAGGATCAATCATACTGATAAGTTTCCTAATATAGAACCAGCCTTGCATTCCTGGAATAAATTCTAACTGGTCATAGTGTAATATTCTCGAGATAAGTTGTAAAGTTTTTGCTAATATTTTATTCAAAATATTTCATCTATATTCATTAGGGAAATTGGTCTATAATTTTCTTTCTTTGTTTTGACTCTTCCTGGTTTAGGTTTTGGTTCCATACAGGTCTCATAAAAAGAATTTTATAGGCCTCCTTCTTTTTCTATTTTCCCAAAGTATTGGAATTAAATGTTCTTTAATAGTGTGATAGAATTCACTTCTAAATTCATGTGGCCCTAAGGGTTTTTTCAATTTCTTTTTCTGAGATGTGATGATTTAAGTACTTTATTTCCTCTTCAGTTAACCTGGGCTGTGTATATTTTTGTTAATATTCATCCATTTCCCTAAGATTTTCAAATTTATGGGCATCCAATTGGGCAAAATAATTCCTAATTATTGTTTTAATTTCCTCTTCATTGGAGGGGAACTTACTCTTTTCATTTCTAATACTGGTATTTTGGTTTTCTTCTTTTTTTAATCAAATTGAACAAACGTTAATCAATTTTATTTAAAAAAAACAGCTCTTAGATTTATTAATTAGTTCAATAGTTTTCTTAAATTCGATTTTATTTATCTCTCCTTTGTTTTTCAGTATTTCTAATTTGGTAGTTAATTGGAGATATTCAATGTGCTCTTTTTCTAGCTTTTTCACTTGCGTTCCCAATTAATTAATCTCCTCTTTTGCTATTTTATTTATGCAAGCATTCATAGATATAAAAGTTCCCATAAAAACCACTTTTTCTGCATCCAATAATTTTGGTAAGTTATCTAATTATTGTCAATCTCTTGAATAAAGTTATTGATTGTTTTTATGATTTGTTGTTTGACCCACTAATTCTTGAGTGTTAGATTATGTAGTTTCAAATTAATTTTTAGTCTACCTTTCCATGGCCCTTTATTACATATAAGTTTTATTGCATCATGATCTGAAGAAGATACATTGACTATTTCTGCCATTCTGCACGGGATAGTGAAGTTTTTATATCCTAGAACATGGTCAGTTTTTGTGAATGTGTCCTGTACTGCTGAGAAAAAAGGTATATTCCTTTCCATTCCCATTCAATTTTCTTCAAAGGTCTATCATATCTACCTTTTCTAAAATTATATTCACTAATTTAACTTCTTTCTTGT
Source organism: Phalanger gymnotis (assembly GCA_028646595.1). NCBI lineage: Eukaryota > Metazoa > Chordata > Mammalia > Diprotodontia > Phalangeridae > Phalanger > Phalanger gymnotis. The sequence goes on from JAQQSZ010003689.1 coordinate 3,841, forward strand.
TTATTTGGAGGTTAAATTCATCAAGCACAGAGAGAGGGAGGTTGAGGTCCCCCACTAGTATAATTTTGTTGTCTGTTTCTTCCTGTAACTCCCTTAAATTCTCTAAGAATTTGGATGCTATACCACTTGGTCCATACATATTATCAATGATATTACTTCATTGTCTATGTTGCTTTTTAGCAAGATATAGTTCACTTCCTTATCTGTTTTAATTAGAGCTATCTTTGCTTCTGCTTTGTCTGAGATTAGGATTGCTACCCCCGATTTTTTTTTTAATTCAGCTGAAGCATAATATATTCTACTCCAGCCTCTCACCTTTACATTGTGTGCATTCCCCAGTTACAAATGTGTTTCTTGTAAGCAATATATTGTGGGATTATGGTTTTTAATCCATTCTACTATCTGCTTCTGTTTTGTCATGTTCACATTCACAATTATAATTGCTATCTCTGTCTTTCTCTCCATCCTATTTCTCACCAGTTTATGCTCTTACTCTCCCTTCTCCCTTCCCCTGCTCAAAAGAGCTTTGCTTTTGACCACCACCTCTCTTCATTCTTGCTGGCCTTCTATCAGCCCCCCCCTTTCTTCCCTTTACCCTTACTTCTTCCTTCTCTTCTAACTGCCCTGATATTTTTCCCCTTTCCCCTCCTACTGCAAGGTAGATTTCTATACGTAACAGAGTATTTTACTATATCCTTAAATCAAATTCGATTAGTAAAGCTGAAACAATGCTCCTCTCCCTCCCTTTTTTCCCTCTATTATAATGTTTTTTTGTGCCTTTTCATTTGATGTATCTTACTCTTTTCTGCCTCCTCCTTTCCCCTTCTCCCATTGCAATCACTTTGCACCCTTTAGTTAGTTTTTTTTTATCATCACATCAGTTAATTTATACTCACATCTTCTATCTATGTATATCCCTTTTAAATGTTGTAATAAATACACAATTCTCAAGATTAATAAGTACCATCCTTTCATATAGGAACATAAATAGTTTGGCCATACTGAGGTTTTTTTTTCTGTTTAACTTTTTATGCCTCCCTTGAGTTTTGTATTTGAAGAACAAATTTTCCATTGAGCTCTGGTCTTTTCAACAGGAAGACCTGGAAATCTCTGTAACAACAATGCTACTTGCAGCTACTATAGTTATGTAAGACCAATAAGACCAGCCCACAGGTGCTCTGCTAGCATAGGTTCTTTGATCTGCTTTTCCAAGAAAAGCAACTTCAAGGGGTTTACAATCTCATTTTAATTAAGCGTACATATATCATTCACTTAGTTCAGGGGAAAAAGTGATCACCCTGAACTTTAGAGAAAACACAAACAGAAATTACAGGCAGCAATTATATAAATAGAGCAAAATACCACAAATCAGCACAAATCGGCTTCTAGCTGTCAGTCCAAGACATTACATACATAGTTACCAGAGAGAGAAGCATCATCATCTGGGTTTTTCAAAGTTGGTGGGCTCCAATGGCTACCCAGAGTCTTGTCTGGTAACATCACATGGCACTCTTCATTGTGTGAGCCCCAAGTAAAATGCTAACCTCAGAGTATATACACACTTCTTCAGGGCCAGAGGGTGTTACAACCATGCGACTCAAATGCTTGTGACCTAAGACTTCTGGTGAGAGTCAAGTTCAAACACTGATATTTTCCCGCCATTCTTTCCCTCTACTCTAATTTGTTTTTGTGCATTTTCATGTGATGTAATTTACTCTTTTCTACCTCCTCCTTACCTCTACTCCCATAATAACACCTTTGCACTGCTTAATTATGTTTTTATCAGAAATAGGCTACTTTCTACTGACACCTTCAGTCCTTGTATATCCCTTTTGATTGTCATAATAACTGTACCATTCTCAAGATTGACTTATGTATAACATATATAAAACAATATATTACTATATAAGAATGTAAACAATTTGCCCTTATTGAATAACAAGGACCCTCCCTCCAGTTACCTTTTTAGGTTTATCTTGAGTTATTTATTTGAAAATCAAATATTCCTTTGAGTTCTGGCCTTTTCATCAGGAAGGTCTGGAATTCCCTTATTTCACTGAATATCTATCTCCTTGCCTGAAGATTAGGTTTAATTTTGCTGGGCAGTTGATCCTTGCTTGCAGTCCCAGCTCCTTTGCCTTTTGGAATATAAGATTCCAATCCTTCTTCTCTTTTTTTTAAATTTAATTTTATTTTATTTTTAGTTTACAGCTCTTGGTTTAACATGATTTTGAGTTCCAGATATTCTTTGCAACTTTCCCCCTCCGTCCCCAAGATGGCATGGAATCCCATATATCTTCCACGTATAACTTCGTATTGAATTAATTTACACACTAGTCAAGTTGTGGAGAAGAAATATGACCAATGGAATGAATCATGAGAAAGAAGAGACAGAATCAAAAAAAAAAGAAAGAGGAAAAAAAAGGGAAAAAAGGCGAGCATAAAGTGTGCCTCAATCTGAATTCATACTTCATAGTTCTTTCTCTGGATGTAGATGGTATTCTCCATCATGAGTCCTTTGGAGTTGTCTTTGCACCTTGTGTTGCTGAGAAGAGCAAAGTCTATCAGGGTTAGTCATCACAGAATCCATATATCTGTGGTTGTGTATAATGTTCCCCTGGCTCTGCTCCACTCACTCAACATCATGTCGTGTAGGTTTTTCCAGGTTTGCTATGAAGTCCATATCATCTCTATTTCTGATAGCACAATACTATTCCATTACCTTCATATACAACAGTTTGTTCAGCCATTCTCCAATTGATGGGCATCCCCTTGATTTTCAATTGTTTGCTACGACAAAAAGAGCCACTATAAATATTTTTTGTATATATGGGTCCTTTTCCCACTTCTGTGATCTCTTTGGGATACAACCCTAGAAGTGATATTGCTGGTTCAAAGGGTGTAATCATTTTTATAGACCTTTGGGCAGAGTACCAAATTGCTCTCCAGAATGGCCAAGTCAGTTCACAAGTCTACCAGGAATGTAACAATGTTCCAATTTTCCCCACATCCTCTCCAGTATTTATCATTTTCCTATTTTGTCATGTTAGCCAATCTGACAGGAGAGATGTGGTACCTAAGAGTTGTTTTGATTTGCATTTCTCTAATCAGTAGTGATTTTGAGCATTTTTTCATATGCCTATAGATGTCTTTAATTTCTTCCTCTGAAAGCTGCCTGTTCAAATCCTTTGACCATTTCTATATTGGGAATGACTTGTGTTCCTACATATTTGGCTCAGTTCACTTTATATTTTAGAAATCATGCCTTTATCAGAGACATTAGTTGTAAATATTTTCTCTTGATTTTCTGCTTCTCTCCTAATCTTTGTTGCATTGTTTTTTTTTTATTTTGTCCAGAAACATTTCAATTTAACATAATCAAAATTATCCATTTTGCATTTTGTAATGCTCTCATCTTTTGTTGGGTCATGAATCCTTTTCTTTTTCCATAAATCTGATTGGCAAACTATTCCTTACTTTCCCAAATTGCTTATAACAGCCTTTATTCCTAAATCATGAACCCATTTTGACTTTATTTTGGTATATGGTGTAAGATATGGTCTATGCCCAGTTTCTGCCCTACCGTTTTCCAATTTTCCCCACAGTTTTTGTGAAATAGTGAATTCTTAGCCCAGAAGCTGGCTTCTTTGTGTTTATCAAAGAGTAGGTTGCTATAGTTGTTCACTTCTCCATCTTGTGTACTTATCTTATTCCACTGATCTACAACTTTTTTTCTTAGTCAATACCAGGTAGTTTTGATGACTGCTGCTCTATAGTACAGTTTAATATTTGGTATGGCTAGGCCACCTTCCCTAGCATTTCTTTTCATTAATACCCTAGATATTCTAGACTTCTTGTTCTTCCAAATGAATTTTGTTATTATTTTATCCAGCTCTGTAAAGTAATTTTTTGGTAGTTCAATTGGTATGGCACTGAATAGATAGATTAATTTAGGTAAAATTGTCATTTTTATGATATTAGCTTGGCCTAATCATGAGCAACTGATATTTTTTCAATTTATTTAGATCTGACTTTATTCGCGTGAAAAGCGTTTCACAATTACATTCATATAGTCCCTGGGTTTGTCTAGGCAGATAGACTCCCAAATATTTTATAGTGTCTACAGTAACTTTGAATGGAATTTCTCTTTCTATCGCTTGCTGGTGGGCTTTGTTAGTAATATATAGGAATGCTGAGGATTTATGTGGTTTATTTTATATCCTGCAAATTTGCTAAAGTTGTTTATTACATCAAGTAATTTTTTGCTTGATTGTCTAGGATGCTTTAAGTATATCATCATATCATCTGCAAAAAGTGATAATTTAGTTTCTTCTTTGCCTATTCTAGTTCTTTCAATTTCTTTTTCTTCTCTTATTGCTACAGCTAACGTTTATAGTACCAAAGTGAATAGTAGGGGTGGTAATGGACATCCTTGTTTCATCCTTGATCTTATTGGGAATGCATCCAGCTTATCCCCACTACACATAATGCTTGTTGATGGTTTCAGGTAGATGCTATTGATAATTTTATGGAAGGCTCCATTTATTCCTATGCTTTCTAGTATTTTTAATAGGAATGGGTGTTGTATTTTGTGAAAGGCTTTTTCTGCATCTATTGAGATGGTCATAGGGTTTCTGATAGTTTTGTTGTTGATATGGTCAATTATGCTAATAGTTTTCCTAATATTGAACCAGCCTTGCATTCCTGGAATAAATCCTACCTATCCATAGTGTATTATTCTTATGATAAGTTGCTGAAATCTTGGTAGTATTATATTTAAAATTTTTGCATAAATATTTATTAGAGAAATTGGTCTATAACTTTCTTTCTCTGTTTTAATTCTACCTGCTTTGGGTATTAGTAGTATATTTGTGTCATAAAAAGAATTAGGTAGTATTCCTTCTTCATCTATTTTCCCAAATAGTCTACGAAGCATAGGAATGAATTGTTTTTTAAATGTTTGATAGAATTCACATGTAAAACCATCTGGCCCTGGAGATTTTTTCCCAGGGAATTCATTGATGGCTTGCTCAATTTCTTTTTCTGAGATGGGATTATTTAGAAATTTTACTTCCTCTTCTGTTAACCTGGGCAATTTATGTTTTGTAGATATTGATTCATATCTCTAAGACTGTCAAATTTATGGGCATCCTCTTGTCTTTTAATATAGTAGCTGCAAGGTGCTGTGTGATCTTTACTGCAATTCTGTGATATTTGGACTGTTTCCTTCTGGCTGCTTGCAGTATGTTCTCCTTGACTTGATAATTCTGGAATTTGACTACATTAATTGGAGATCTCTTTCACAGAGTGAGTGGTGGATTCTTTTGATGACTATTTTGCTCTCTGATTCTAAGACTTTGGGGATTTCTTTGATGATTTCATGAAAGATACTGTGCAGGCTCTTTTTTTCATCATGGCTTTCCAGTAGACCAATAATTCTTAGATTATCTCTCCTGAATCTACTTTTCCATGTCAGTTGTTTTTCCAATCAGATATTTCATGTTTTCTTCTATTTTTTCATTCTTTAGATTTTGTTTTTCCCAGTTCTAATTTTTAAGGAATTGTTTTCTTCATTTAGCTTCTGCACCTCCTTTTCCATTTGGTTAATATTACTTTTCAAGGAGTCATTTTCTCCAAATAGATTCTGAACTTCCTTAAACATTTTTGCCAGTTTTACTTTTTTCAAGATTTCTTTTCATCGGTAATTTTTTTTTCCTATTTTTGTCTTTTACCACTCTATTTTTTAAATCCTCTTTGAGCTCTTCCAAGAATATTTTTTGAGCTTGAGATCAATTCACATTCCCTTTCAAGGTTTTAAATATGGTTATAGTATCAATGCTGTCCTCTTCTAAATTGATATTGAGATCTTCCCTGTCTCCATAATAAGAATCAATAATCTTTGGTTTTCTGGATTGTTTCTTCTTGGCAGTTGTCTTTTTCCTGGCTTTTAAAGTGTATCTCTGCTTGTTGGGCACAGGGTGCTCTGCCCCTAGCTTCTTCTTTTGGGAACTGGGGGACTGGCTTTGTGTGTTATGGCAGTTAGAGGCTATATAATGCTACTCCTAGGGACCAAATTATATAATGCTACTCACCTGATGCTGAGCTGAAGTTGGTTGGTATGCCAAGGTCGAGTACAGGAGATAGCTTTCTGAATTCCCCTGAGTTGCATTGATGCTCCTGGTGTGAGTTGTGTGAGAGCAGTGGTCTGGTTGCTGTATCCTCTTCCGCTGGGGCTGCACTACAGCCTGAGTGGTCTCAGTAGTTGTCTGTGTCTATGTCTCACACTTCCGCTTGCTGTGCCAAAACACCTCCATGGTCCTGTTGTTGACAATTATTGGCTCTCCCCACCTGGGGCTCAGGAACTCCCAGTGTTCTTTTCAGGTGGGGCCTGCTGGGTCACCTCTCTTCCTACACTAGTCTCCTTCCACAACCACAAGAAGGGGTCTCTCTAGCTCCTTGAGCTTAAAAGCTACTGAAGCCCTGCTTCTGGCTCCTATATTCCAGGGTTTCTCCCAGGGTAGTATTATCTTGTGAAGAAGACAGGGATGAAAGCCTTTTTACCTGGTCCTCATGGCTCCTGGAATTTCAAGAAGGTGAGTTTCAAACATTTAGACTATGGGCTGAAAGCCTCAGGAGTAGCTGCTCCCATGGTCACAGGCTCTGTGCTGATATCTCCCAAAGCTCTAACAGACTTCCATCCTGGACTGAGAGGCCTGGAGATTGTTGCCATGGCTGGCATTTCACCCTGGGCCTGTTCCTGCTCCTGCTCCCACTCAGCTATGTTTTAGTTTCACATATCCAGTGCTCTTACAACCTGGTTCACTGGCTGGGTTCTGCTGCTGCTCCCATTCTGTGGTGGTCTGGTGCAGTTCCACATACCCAGAACTCTTCCAGCCCACTCATCCATCCTGTCATCCCTGCAGGCTGTCCTGGCTTGGAAATCTACCATATTCAGTCTCCTCCTTGTGGCTTCTATCTCTCTCAAATTTACTCGGATCCACTCTTTTAGAGGTATCTGATAGAATTTGTAAGAGAGCTCTGGTAAGTACCTGCTTTCATACCACTATCTTGGCTCTGACCCGCCTCTATTTTTCCTTTTAAGGTATTATTTTCTCCAAATAGGCTTTGTACCTACTTATCCATTTGGCCAATTTTAAGAAGGTGTTCTCTTAAGTGAATTATTTTTTACTCTTTGTCATTGTATTTTTAAAATCATTGGTCAATTTTTCTTTTACCTCTCTAATTTGGCTTTAAAATTCCTTCTTAAGCTCTTCCAAGAATTCTTTTTCAGCTTGTGAGCAGTTCACATTCCCTTTTGATGTTTCAGATGTGCGTATATTGTCAATGCTGTCCTCTTCTGAATTTGTATTTTGATCTTCCCCGTCCCTATAGTAAGAATCTGTGGTCTTTACTTTCCTAGTCTTCTTCTTATTTATGGTGGTTGCCTTTTTCCTGTCTTTTAAAGTAGATATCTGCTTCTTGGGCACAAGGGGCTCTGTCCCACACCTCTTGCGGTGGACCTAGGGTCCTGGTTACTGGCTTTGTGTGCTGAAGACTCTGGTTCTGTCAGGTAAGAAGCTCTATAATGCTGCAACTCAACTGGTGCTCAGCTGGAGCTGCCTGGTATGTGCTGAGGCCAGGTGTTTCTGAGGTTCCCTGGGGTTGCACTGATGGTTGAAGTTTGAGGTGTGTGAGAGGGGTAGTCTGGCCACTGGAGTTCACCTCCTCCTCTAGTGCTGGATAGGCTCAAATGGTGGTGGACAACTGTGCTGGTGTGTGCCAATTCCCCTTGTGCTGCAGACATTCCTGGGGTCCTGATATCACAGTGTGCCAGCTACCCTCCCCTGAGGCTCAGGATCTCTGGCAGGTCTGCTGAGTTGGGCCTTGTTGGAATGCCTCTGGCCCTGCACTGGACAGTTTTAGTTACCACAGGAGAGCCCCTTCATGTCAGTTCCCCTAGCCTCTTGAGCTAAAAGACTGCTATATCCCTAGGTTCCACTATTCCAGGATTTTCCCTGGGACAATATTCTCTAGGTTTTTCAAGGTCAACAAGGGGAGTGAGAGCACTTTTGGTTCACTCTGCCATCATGGTTCCTGGAAGTTCAAGTATGTGACTTGTCTGTGGGCTGATATCCCCAGGATTAGCGGCTGCTGCTGTAAGCCCTGGGCTTCTGTCTCACCCAGTTCTAAGAGACTCCCTCCCCCATCCTGTGCTGAAAGGTTTGAGAATTGCTACTGCTAATGATGATTGAGTTTTCCAACACCTGGCCCACTTCCACCTTTCTATGGCCACATGTGTGCTGATGTAGCCTGCACACTTGGAATCTGCCAGCTAGGTGCAACAGATCCTTCCTCTCAAACTTCCCAGCCTGTCCTGGGCTGGAAATCTGCCACACTCTGTCACCCAGTGGATTCCATCACCTCAAAATTTGTTCACATTCACTTCTTAGAGGTACCCAAAGGAATTTATGGAATTGCTCTGGTGAGTCACTGCATTCATTCTGCCATCTTGGCTCCACCCCTCCCCCAGGCATTCTTGATAAAAAGATGAGAGCTGAATAGAATAATTGACTTTCAGCTACAAAACTCAAGAGAAGCATAAAATGGTAATCAGGAGAAGAAAATCGTAAAAGACATAATAAGGTTAAACTGTTTACATTCCTACATGGGAAGTTAATACTTATAACTCATAAGAACTTTCTCATTCTTAGTGTAGTTAAAGGGAGTTTATATAGACAGAGGGCACAGATATGAGTTGAATATGAAGGCATAGTATCTAAAAATATAAAATTAAGGGATGAGAGGGATGCACTGGGAGAAAGGGAAAAGGAGAGGTAAAATGGGGTAAATTATTACGTGTAAAATAGTCAAGAAAAAGGAGACAGCAGGGGAAGTGAGTGAAACTTACTGTCATCAGAACTGGTTCAAAGGGAGAATAACATATATACAACTGGGTATAGAAATCTATCTTACCCTACAGGATAGTAGGATGGGAAGGGGATAAGTAAAGGGGGGGGGAGTTGATGGTGGGGAGAAAGTGATAGAAGGGAAGGCAGATTGGGGGGATAGGCAGTCAAGAGCAAAACATTTTTGAGAAGGGACAGGGTAAAAGGAGAATGAGAATAGAATAAATGGGGAGAATGGGAGGGGTTGAAATAAAATTAGCAGTAATAACTATGAAAAACATTGAAGCATGTTTCTCTCACAAAAGCATCATTTTCCAAATACATAGAGCACAGTCAAATTTATAAAAATTAGAGCCATTCCCCAATAGATAAATGATCAAAAGATATGAAGAGTTTTCATATGAAATAATCAAAGCTATGTATAGGCATATGAAAATTTCTGTATCTTACTATTAATTGAAGAAAAGCAATTTCAGACAATTCAGAGGTACTCCCTCATACCTATTAGGTTGAGTAATAAGACAGAAAAGTAAAATGTCAGATCTTGGATGAGATGTGAGGAAAAATAAGATGTTAATGCATTGTTGGTGGAGTTGTGAACTGATTCAAGATCTTGTAGAGCAATTTTGAGCTATGTCTAGTGGAATTTAAACCCATGGATACCAATTAGAGGACATCAGAAGAAAAATACCAGGACAAGGTTTGGTCCCTGTAAAGAGTAAACACCTCCAGGCTAAGGTCTGTTTTAGCAACAAGCCACAGGCTCTGGGGTTATTTAGCTAGGAATGATGCCCCTGCCCAGCCACAAGAACTTTTATGCCCAGGATTGCTAGGGCAGTTGTGCATCTGAGCCAGGGAAGTCAAGGGAATATCTGGGGACAAAGAATGCAAGACCTAGCTGTGCTGGAGAGAGTGGTGGGGGTGAGGAGGGAAGAGCACTCACAGGTTGATTACAGAAGCAGAGGGGAAAAATGATTCTGGTGGTGGGTACTTATAGGTGGTTGGAGGTTTACCTTTGGTTCTAGACTGGAGGGGAGAACTGAAGATTAGAGACAAGAGGCACCATTGCCCACACCCCATGGGTGATTATACAAATTAAGCTATTACTACAAAAATAATGCACAAGCAAAGGAGAAATAATCCAACCACAGAAAGCTGTTATGGAAATAGAGAAGACCAGGGTTCATCTTCAGCAGAGGATATTGAAGCAAAGATCCCCCTTCTACCCCCAGAAGTAACATCAATGGTCACCTGCCCAAAAAGAATTCATAGAAGACCTTTAAAAAGACTAAACATCAAGTGACAGAGATGGAAGAAAAACTAAAAAAAAAAAAGAACAATTCAAGAAAAACAAGAAGACTGTGAAAGGAAAGTTTACCAGTTAGAAAAGGACATCCAGAATCTTTTTTTTTTCTGGTTTTTTTCATTTATTTAATATATTTAGTTTTCAGCATTGATTTTTTTTCACTTTTTAAAATCTTTTAATTAATAAAGAGGGAGGCAAGAAAGAAAGAAGTATTCATTTAAGTAACTATTGCAGAAAAGGAGATCTGGGCCAACTGATGAGACCCACGTCTCCCAGAACAAGATTCCATGATGATATAAAAGAAATAAATTACTTCGTTCA
>JAQQSZ010003690.1:0-14373 GCA_028646595.1 Phalanger gymnotis
GAAGTAGAGGAAAAATTGGGAAGAGAAATGAGAATGATGTGAGGAAACCATGAAAAACAGGTCAATGACTTGCTAAAGGAGACCTCCAAAAAACTGAAGAAAATAACACCTTAAAAATAGACTAACTCAAATGGCAAAAGAGCTCCAAAAAGCCAATGAGGGGAAGAATGCCATTAAAGGCAGAATTAGCCAAATGGAAAAGGAGGTCCAAAAGACCACTGAAGAAAATACTACCTTAAAAATTAAATTGGAGCAAGTGGAAGCTAATGACTTTATGAGAAATCAATATATTATAAAACAGAAGCAAAGGAATGAAAAAAATGGAAGACAATATGAAATATCTCATTGGAAAAACCACTGACCTGGAGAATAGATCCAGGAGAGATAATTTAAAAATTATTGGACTACCTGAAAGCCATGATCAAAAAAAAGCCTAGATATCATCTTTTAAGAAATTATCAAGGAGAACTGCTCTGATATTCTAGAGCCAGAGGGTAAAATAGAAATTGACAGAATCCACTAATCACCTCCTGAAAAATATCCCAAAAAGAAAGCTCCTAGAAATGTCACCAAATTCAAGAGCTCCCAGATCAAGGAAAAAATATTGCAAGCAGCCAGAAAGAAACAATTTGAATATTGTGGCAACACAACCAGGGTAAAACAAGATCTAGCAGCTTCTACATTAAGGGATCAAAAGGATTGGAATATGATATGGAGCTAGGATTAAAACCAAGAATCACCCACCCAGTAAAACTGAGTATAATGCTCCAAGGCAAAATATGGATTTTCAATAAAATAGAGGACTTTCAAGCTTTCTCAGTGAAACGACCAGAGCTGAATAGAAAATCTGACTTTCAAACACAAGAATCAAGAGAAGCATGAAAAGGTAAACAAGAAAGAGAAATCATAAGGGACTTATTGAAGTTGAACTGTTTTTTTACATTCCTACATGGAAAGATGATGTGTGTAATTCATGAGACCTCAGAATTAGGGTAGTTGAAGGGAATATACATACATGCACACACACACACACACACACACAGATGGACAAAGGGCACAGGTGAGTTAATATGAAGGGATATCTAAAAAAAATAAAATAAAATTTAGGGGTGAGAAAGGAATATATTGAGAGAGGGAAAAAGGAAGAGATAGAATGGGGTAAATTATCTCACATGAAAGTGGCAACAAAAAGCAGTGCATTGGGAGGGAAGAGGGGGCAGGTAAGGGGGAATGAGTGAATCTTGCTCTCATCAGATTTGACTTGAGGAGGGAATAACATACACACTCAATTGGGCATCTTACCCCACAGGAAAGAAGGAGGAAGGAGATAAAAAAAAGGTAAAATAGAATGAAAGGCAGATAGGGGAAGGAGGTAATCAAAAGCAAACACTTTCAGAAAGGGACAGGATAAAGGGAGAAAATTGAATAAGGGGGTACAGGATACGAGGCAGCAAAATATACTTAGACTTTCACAACATGAGTATTGTAGATGGGTTTTGCATAATGATACACATGTGGCCTATGTTGAATTGCTTGTCTTCTTGGGGAGGGTGGGTAGGGCAGGAAGAGGGGAGAGAATTTGGAACTCAAAGTTTTAAAACCAGATGTTCAAAAAAAGTTGGTTTTGCATGCAACTGGGCAATAAGGTATACAAGCAATCGGGTATAGAAATCTATCTTGCCTACAAGAAAGTATGGGAAATGGGGATAGGGGGAGTGGGGTGACAGAAGGGAGGGCTGATGGGAATGGGGCAATCAGAATAGATGTCGTCTTGAAGTGGGGGGAGGGTAGAAATGGGGAGAAAATTTGTAATTCAAAATCTTGTGGAAATCAATGCTGAAAACTAAAAATATTAAATAAAAAAGACCTCCAAACCCCCCCAAAAGAAATTTGATCAGTGTTCTAGAGTATATCTATAGTGAAGGCAATCCAGATTTTTTTCTGGAGCTCAGTACCAAGCAACAGGCCATAATGGATTTAAAGCCCAGAGATCTATGTAGTCACTGAACCACACCTGGTCTATGTTTACCTCACCCTCCTGGGCCAGTGATACACTAAAGATACTAGAATGACTCATCTAGGTGTGAGTTTCAAATTGCTGCGTCTACCTCTGGTCATGGGAAGCAGCTGGAGCAGGAGACAGACCTTTTAATTTTGTGAAACATGATGGTACTCTCTTATTTTTCCCTGATGTTATTGTAGAAAAACTTCATAATGCTTTTATGAAGCCAAATATAGGATCAAACCTATGTCCCCGACTTTCCTTATTGATTTTATTCTATGCTTTAGCATTTCAAGGGGTATATTTCTAAGCTGCTTGACTAGAGCAGGTCAAATTTTTGAGTCCACGTAAGAAAACACGCGAAGATTGTCATAGGTTATCAAGTTAAGAAGGGCATTTTTGATGATAGAATGAGAGAGAGAGAGAGAGAGAGACAGAGAGACAGAGAGAGAGACAGAGAAAGAGACAGAAACACAGAGACAGAGAAGAAGAAAGAGGAGGCTAATCCAGGAGGTTTTGATATGGTTAGAAGCTCACAACAGAGTGTATTACAATGGTGTTTTAGACCAATTCTTAATCTTTTGTGTGTGTGTGTTTGTGGACCTGTTTGGCAGTCTGGTGATGTCCATGAACATTAGAATAATGTTTTTAAATAATTGAAATAAATATTAAATTAAATTTAAAATTTAGTGAAAATAAATTCATTTTTCACATGAAAAAATGTGTTTTTTTTTTTCACATGCCGGTTTATGAACCTTTCCGAAATCTCTCTATGGCACCTAGGTTAAGAACCCTTATTAATGACGCAAAAAGAAAATGACAAATGTTGGAGGGGATGTAGAAAATAGGGCCACTAATGAACTGTTGGTAGAGTTGTGAACTGATCCAACCATTCTGGAAAGCAATTTGGAACTATGCCCAAAGGTCTGTCAAACTGTGCCTATCCTTTGCCCCACCAATAGCACTACTATCTTTGTGTCCCAAAGGGATAAAAAAGAGAAAAGACCAACATACAAAAATATTTATAGCAGTTCTTTGTAGTGGCAAATAATTGAAAATTGAGAGTATGCCTGTCAGTTGGGGAATGGCTGAGCAAGTTGTGGTATATGACTGTGCTGGAATACTATTGGGCTATAAGAAATGATGAGCAGGATGGTTTCAGAATAATGTGGGAAGACTTGAACTAATGCAAAGTGAATTGAGAAGAACAGGGAGGACATTGTACACAGCAACAGCACTATTGTAAGATGAATAACTGTGAATGACTTGGCCTTTCTCAACAATACAAAGATCCAAGATAATCCTGAGGACTTATGATGAAAAATATTGCCTGTCTCCAGAGAAAGAACTGATAGAGTCTGAATGCAGATTGAAGCATACTTTTCAAACTTTCTTTATTATTCCTGGGTTTTCTTTGGTTTGTGTTTTCTTTTTCAACTTGGCTAATGTAGGAATGTTTTGCATGATTACACATTTATATTCTATATCAAATTCCTTGCATTCTGAAGGAAGGGGGCAGGGAAGAAGGAGACAACATGAAATTAAAAATAAAAATCAAATATTAAAAATTGTTGTCTATATGTAATTGAGCAAAATACAATAAAAATTAAATGTAAAAATAACCCATATAATGTAGGCTATTTCCTCATTGACCACGAAAGGTTAAGAAATTGGTGCTGTCTCAATAACCTTGACCAACCTAATTTGCATCTAATTCTTTGCAAACCTTAGAGCACTATATAAATTTTAGTTGTTATTGTTAGTATTGATTCATGCTGATTTTCCTAGGAATAATGCAGAATGGTTTCTAAGCATCTTGCCTTTCCATCTCTGCCATTGTTTCTTTTTGCCCTTTTCTGCTGTTGTGACATCAACAATAAATTTTAACCAAAAAAAAAATTGCAGGGTATGGTCAGCTTATTAATGGACTAAAAGTTGTAAATGGTTGATTAGTGTTTAGATTTGCAACTTCCACCTAATGCATTTAGAAGATCATTTGTGCGGAGGTGACATACCATTCCAAGATTACCGGCTCTAGCCAATCTGGTTGCAAGTGTATGCTTGTGTGGTGTATATGTACAACTGTGTAGATGGATGAGTCTGTGTACTCTTATGTGGCCATTATTGTGATCTTTGTTGTTATTATTCCTTTTTCATTTTCATATTTCCTATTTCACGCCTTCCTAGTTATGTCTGGACTCATTAAACATGAAGCCTACACGGCTAGAACTGGAATTGCTATGAGCTTTAAAGTGTTGTCCCTAATTGCTATTAGCACAGCTAATGATTCCATAGAAATGTTGATAAGCTCATAGAAAAAGAGCGAATTGGATATTTTAACCAGACTAATGTAGATTAAAACACAGCTAACAAGCCTCATGTGGAAAGCCTGTATTTAAATTAGAAGTGCCCCCCCTTTTTCCCTGGCAATGAGATTTTCCATTTTATGGGTTGTTTGTTTGTGACTTCCCATTAACAGCCCGTGCCTATATAGTGTGGCATTCAGGATTCACTGGTAGAGTACAAGGAAACTTTCTCATAATGAAATGTCATTTCTTTCTAAAGGTCTTGCCCATTTAAGTGTGTGGAAGTAATGAAGCTGATATCATCAAAATGTTTCCACAGTCCTGAAAATTAAAATGTTTTTATTGATTTTTGCAAGTATGCCAAAGTCAGCATTTTATCATCATTTTTTAAATGGATTTTCTCCTACCCATGGAAATAAAGCTATTAGCTTCTAGTCTGAGCTTTAAGTTTCTTTGACTGGGGTGAATTTGTATTATAATGTTATTAGGCTTTCTTGCAAGTCCCTAATTCTAGCCCCCTTTTCATTGCTTCATTACAACCTTTTCCCTGAGCTGCCAGATCTTACTGAGAAGTGAATGATCACTGGCTTGGCTACTGCAGAGCTAGGAAGCCAGTTAGTAAGAAATTTCTTTAGTGGTATATAAAGTAGAGGTCAAAAAAGTCATAACGCACCATGTGTCGCGTTGTGTGACCAGGGGAGTCTGGGATCTATTTGACAAGCTCCCCAATCAACTTAATGAGCTTATAAGACAATGGGCCTTTATTTGGAGGCATATGAGGGGTATTCAGTTGATTTCTCCTTTGTAAGTTTTTCTCTCATTCTCTATCTATTCATCACTTTCTCAATCTCTGTCTCTCTGTTTCTGCATCTGTATGTGAGTTTGTTTCTGTGTATGTTTTTCTGTGCCTCTGTCTCTCTGATACTTCTCTGTTTTCATATCTCTCTGTCTCTCTCTTTGTTTCTGTCTCTTCTCTTTCCCTTCCTCTCTATAACTCTCAATCTCTATGCCTGTCTCTCTCGCTCTTTGACTCTTTCTCCCTTTTTCTCTCTTTTACACCAGCTTCCAAAATTATTAAATAAGTAATTAATCGTGAGAGGTACAAACTGGAAAAAGGCCTCTACCTCCTACAATATGGTACACAATTTCTCCAAACTCCATTTGGGAGGGGAGTTATATGTACCCCCCCAACCCATTTAGAAATAACCACTGGTTTTTTTAGTACTGTTGTTTGTTGTTGACTTTTTAATAAATAGACTTTTCTAGTCTCATTGTTCTATTACATAAGTAAAGTTACTTGATATTATCTGTTATGTAACCAATGATCTTTTAGGTATTTTAGAGCTCTTTCAGGAACCAAATTTGCATTTTCCTTTCTATGTTTAAAGATTGTTAAAATGTTTCTGAATAGTAGAATAGAAATCAGGAAAAAAAATCTTGAACCTTCCTTGTATCCAAACTCCCACAAATTCACAGCTTCTATAGATTATTGTTTTCAAATGGAATAAGCAGCTTTGAACAAAGAGAAAAGTTAAAACGTGCTTGTGTGATATGGCTTCCTCATCCCTCTGCTGTCATACTGGGGTCATGAGGTGATTTTATATAATGCACACATTTCTGTATTTTGTGACTACTCTCATTTGTCTGCTCTTTCCTGATATTATCTGGTAGGGTCACAATGAATGGAAACTGTTTTGAAGTGCCACAAACAAAAGAGAAAAAATTAGACCAATGATCTGGATTTTTGAAATATCTAGCCATTTGACATGCCATAGATAGAATGCACACAAGAATGATGGAAGTTCTACTTTCAGGACATGATATTTATAATGTTCACATCTCATTTGTCATTCCCTTCCTCAAAAAAAAAAACCAACCTTATACGGCTCCCCTCTTAGTACTGATTAAAGTCTAACCTTCTTAGGCTAACATCTAAGGACCCACATAATTGGGTTTCCAAGTGGTAGTTCCATTCCCCACATCTTAGATGGCTACTGCTCTAATCAGGATTATAGGGAATTTTATGGGGTTAGGTTGCTATTTGTAGTACTATAATTCATGAGCTTCCACTGGTGTGCTTCCCATGGCACTCCTCCTCTCCCACCATGATTATCAATCGATATCAATTACTCAGCCAGACTTAATAAGCTTTCCTAGCTATACTCTCTCGTTGTACAGATGGAACAACTCAGTTAATGTTCATGAAACAAGTGAATTATTCAAATTTATGGCTTGAGTTGCGATTGTGTAACTTTCCTTTTGGAGAAAGTAACACTGCATATTTGCATGATGTGGATTTTTACATATACTACTCCCATTGAACATTTGGACTTTAAAATCATACTTATGAAATCTGACGAGGCAGATGGCAAAGTGGATAGGAAGCTGGCCTCAGATCCAGGAAGATCTTTGTTTTACTCCTGTCTCTGACACATCCTGGCTATGTGACCTTGGCCAAGTGGCTTAACCTCTCAGTACTTGAGGCAATTGCTCAGGCATCTAAATTGCAGAGAAAGTGATCTGCATTGGTAGAAAGTATCCCCTCATCTCAGAGTTCTCTGTGTCTATGAAATCACTTGCCTATACTAGTCTGCATATTGAAAATATCACTGGCTCTGGTTATATGCTATAACACAAAGTTTTAGGAATTAAGGACTTGGACACTTGACCTGGCTTTGTCACAACTAGCTTTGGGGCTGTTGCAAATTACTTGGCTTCTCTGTCTAAGGCTTCCATCTGCAGAATAGGAATATTAATGAATATTGCATTACCTATCCCATTGGCCTATTGCAAGGATCAGTGGAGGCCTGATAAACAATAGAACTGTGAAATGTATCAAACACCACCAGGGTAAAATATTGTTCAGAAAAATTTGGAGTATTTCAGTGTGTTCAGGAAGGGTCACTGAAAATTGGGGTGTGGGGTGGGAAGTAGAGGGACAGAGAGAGTAAATAGGCTCCTTTCTTCATCTGTTTCAGACAATGGATCATTTCCTTTTTTCCCTAACCCTGGAGCCTGGTTTCTGTGTTTTGCCAGTTGTCTGGAAGCCAGTAGTTACCAGAGGATTTTCTAACAGAAATGGTCACAGGGTCCCTTGTCTATTTTTAGGAAAATAAAAGGCACTCCTGGAAATCTGGAGGCTTAAGCTGTTGAAGCAGATTGATGGTATTTATATGCAAAAGTCTCCCTCAGTGGCAGCAAGTTCCAATCTATGAAAAGGGATCCATGAGACCTCAGGCCGCCATAAATGCCAATATTTAAATTTATATCAATAAAACATTAACAGGTTTCTGCAAGTGATTATTAGACATTGCTAAATGGACAGAGATGAAGAAGCTTTGGTGATAAGCACCTTAGAATAAATCAAAATCTTCCCATTCCCACCCCCCAGGATGATGTGAAAGTTGCTTGGTAAACAATTCTACAAAAGAACAGCCCATTAAACCACAGAACACATAGATCTTTCTGCAAATGCTGTTCTTCTTTGAACAAAAGATGTTTTGATTATTGTTAAGAACAAATGGTGACATTATAGAGGGGTTAAAATGAAAGAGTACATGAATGTCTTAGTGGGATGGTATCTTTCAGGTGCCACAGCTTTGGAAGCTGCAAAATATCCCTTCACCCCCATCCCTTTCCCATTATGTTTTTAGAGAATTCAAATTAATACAAATAGAATAATGTTTTTTAGCAAGCTTTGATAGCTTATCAAAATTATTCATTGAATGTAAGCCTTATTGAAGTGGAAATTTGTCACTATTAAAGCCCATGGTGATAACATGGCACTTTCTTCCCTTTCCAGTCTTCTTACACCTTACTGACCACTATATACTCTGTAGTCCAGGGACACTGGTATCCCTGTTCTTGGCATATGATAGTCAATATCCCAACTTTGGACATTTTTTTTCTGGCTGTCTTCCCATGTTTGGAATTATCTCCCTCCTCATCTCTATCTCCTTGCTTCTTTGAAGTCTCAGCTGAAGTACAACCTTCTGTAAGAAACCTTTCCCAGTTCACCTTAGTCTTAGGTTCTTTCATCTGAGGTGACCTCTAATTTATCCAGTATATATTTTGCTTGTACATAGCTGCTGGCATGCTGTTTTTCCCATTAGAATGTGAGCTCCTTGAGGGTAGGGACTATTTTCACCTTTCTTTGTATCCCTGGTGCTTAGTGCAATGCTTGGCATATAGTGGGCACCTAATAATTGCTTGAAAGGCCAAGGTCTCCCACTGCATTTTGGGCCATCATCAGTCATCTTGATCTATGTTTTGCCACTGGATTCTCATGACTCTGGAAGAGAGAGTGAGACTGATGACTGTGCACTGCTCTGCCTCAATTAAACCTAATTCACTTGCAAGTTAAGACATCACCCTCCTAATGTCACCAATATGCTTCAAGAATGAAGGACCAACAACAACAACAATGAATGGCTATTGACTTAATTTTCTATAGTATGTGGAAAGATTGCTCTGTAGTTTTAAAATTCTGTTGCTCATTTGAAGGGAGGTAATGTGGTACTATGGAGAGAGTACTGAATTCAAAGTTAGAGCACTTATTTCAAATCCCAACTCT
Source organism: Phalanger gymnotis (assembly GCA_028646595.1). Lineage (NCBI taxonomy): Eukaryota > Metazoa > Chordata > Mammalia > Diprotodontia > Phalangeridae > Phalanger > Phalanger gymnotis. The sequence goes on from JAQQSZ010003690.1 coordinate 8,882, forward strand.
GCTACTTGCTACTTCTGAAACATTGGACAAGTTAATTTACCTCTCTGAGACTCAATTTTTTCATTTGAAAAGTCAGAGGGTGGGACTAGATGGTCCTGAAAGTTCCTTCCTGTTCTAAACCTATGATACTATGGGAATAAGTTTAGGGGTTAGACTTGTGATTTCATTAGTTTAGGGAACCACTGGCTGAGGAAACACTTTGTTTTTATCAATGCAGGACAGCACTTCTCTACAACCTAGTCTTATGGAGTTGATTCATGCGGCACTTCTAAAACATGGGTCATGACAGTTTAAGAAGTGCTGCAGGGGTCATGAGTGGAAAAAAAGTTTACGAAGCCCTGGACAAGAGCATTGAGAGATTATGTGGGTGACTTGCCCAAGGCAAACAACCAGTATGTTTCAAAGGTGACACTTGAACCTGTATAGTCTTCCTGGACACTATCCACTATCCCATATTACTTTGATTGGTCTCCATGATCTTACTGTAAGTTAGTTACCCGTTAAGTGCAGAATCTGGGGAAAAAAGTGGGAGGTGGCATCTTTGGGTGAAGTTTTGTGGATTCAAAGCTGTGGTATGGCCCCAACATATCTCTACAGCTGTCTACGTTTCTGCATTTTGGGGTGGCTATGTTTGAATACCAGTAAATTAAGTTTTCTTAATAAAACATGGTGTTCTTCAGATTTCTGTTTGATTTAGGAAGAATTAAAAAAATGTTTCCTTTGAAAAAGCCTGTATTTGGTTCTCATGCAGGCATAGGAAAAGGAATCCACATGGCTGGTCAGAAATAGTGATTTCCCACTTGGGGAAGGCCTTCAGTCTCTGGGAGCTGTCCAGTACTGAAATTCCTTTGAAAGAGTAAGGTGATAGCATCAAATGCCTGTCCTAAAATGTATGCAGACTTGCTTGTCAAACTGAGTGCAATGAATTGTGCAAGAACTCTTTGTTCTATTTCAGAATTTATTGAATACCTGGTTTTTAGAGAGTATAGTCTGATCTCAGAATGTGTATCAGGTCTGTCCCTTTGATCTTTCAAATTTTCTTATTGTCACTTTGTGTCTTCAAATATGCACTCTTCCTGTTTACCTTGTACTTTGTTTTTGCTTCTCTGGTAAATGTCCCTCTCATTCCATATGATCCAAATCTTGCTTCCAGTATCTCATAAACACTTTATTATTTGGGACTTTGATGCCATGACTGACCCATCCCAATCATCTTGATCCTGCCAACACCCTGTATTTATAGGACATTAGCTAGTTCCATGGAAGATTCTGGACTACCTGTCCTTGCCTGCTTTACTATAATTTGATGCCTGAATGGGGACAGGGAAACTAGCACATGAGTTGTATATAGTGGCAAGCTAAGTGGGACTTCTCGTTTTACCCTTTTTTCTTTTGTAGTTCTATTCTTCTCAGCACTGAGGCAATCAAGTGCCTTTGATTGAGTCTTGCCTTTGATTGAATCGAGAGTCTTTGATGACCTGCTTAAGCCACAAGAAAGCACAAGTCACATGAGTTTGAGTCCCATGGTTGTGATGCCCTCAGTGGGCTGACCCTGAAGAAGTGCATATATACTCTGAGGTTAGCATTTTGCTTTGGGGGGCTCACTCATTGCAAGAGTGTTCATGTGGAGACTCTGCATAGCCATTATTATTATTATAGCCTCCTGGATTTGAAAACCCAGATGCTGGTGCTTCTCTCTCTGGTAACTATTCATGTATTGCTATGGACAGACAGAAGCCCTGTCTGCTGATTTGTTATTTGCTCTGTTAATATAATTTCTTTTTGTGTTTTCTCTGAAGTTCAGGGTGCTGGCTTTTTCCCATGAAGTAAGTGGATGATATATGTATGTTTAATTAAAGTGAGATTGTAAACCCCTTAAAGTTGCTTTCCTTAGAAAAGCAAATCAAAGTGTAAAAGTGTTACTGGCCTTATACCTCTACAATAGCTGCAAGCAGCATTGTTGTTACACTGTATTAACAAACCACATAGAACTAGGAACTACTGAACTACATATATCAAGGTAAGACTATAAATTCAGTGTATAACATCCCAAATTTTTGTTTCTCTTTTCATTAAGATAAAGATTGTGTTATTGCCAATTTGGTCATCCCACATTCAGATCCTCCCCAGTATTTGCTTTCAGAGTTTCCTTGCATTATTGTTGACACTTTTGATTATCTTTATTTCTACCTACACTAACTCTGAGCATCCTTGCATTATTGTTGACACTTTTGATTATCTTTATTTCTACCTACACTAACTCTGAGCTTTAGATTGTCCTTCCTCTATTAATTAATTAAGCTAGTAAACAGCAGAGGATCTTGTGATACTTGCCTCAGATTCATCTCTTTCTATTTCCACTGACCTAATTACCTTTCACCTTGACTACTGCATTACCACTCCCAGAATTCCCCTCAAAAAGTGGATATAAAATCAGAATACTAGAGCCAAAAGGAGCATAGAGAAGAATAACTAGTCCAATGCTCTCAATTAAAATGGAGGAAATGGTGGCCCAGAAAAATTAGGGAGTTTGTCCAAGGTCTTATAGGTAGGAAATGTCAGTATGAGGACATGGACTTGAGACTTCTGACCCATGCTGATCTACTTGCCTTCAGACATCCCACATTGAGATCCATCCTCTACATCCTTGTCAGAACCTCCTTTAAAATAGCAAGAGAAGTAGTTATACAGCTTCTGCTTAAAGGTCTCCTGGAGTGTGGAACTCTCTCATTTCATTTTAAAGTAAAAATGTATATAAACTTTAAAGTGCTAAATAAATTTTAGCTATAAGCATTATCACTGCCATCATAGACAATCCATTCCATTTTTGTATGATTCTTGTTGTTGCAAAAAAGCCTTTCATATGTTAAGACAAATCTATCTTGCTGAAACTTCCACCTACTGGTCCCAACTGGTCTGAGTAAACCAGGTCTCATTCCTCTTACATGGGACAGCATTTCAGATATTTAGCCAGTTATTTGCCCACTGAGTCTTTTATTCTTTGTGCCAAACACCCCTAACTCCTTTACCCAATCTTTATATGATATGTCCCCTCCTGATGATCAGCTTCCCCTGGAAATTGTTCATCTTGTCAGTGCCCTTCCTTAAATGAGATGCCTGAAACTGAAATGAATCTTCCAGATATAGTCTAACCAGGATAGTACATAGCTGGACTGTAAGTTTCTCATTATAGATACTAGACTTTTTATGTGACCTAAAAATTGTTCATTTTAAACTTACAGCCCAATAAAATTCTAGGTATTTTTTCTCTTCTCATTTATATCTCTTGTTCTTATGTCATCTTCATTTCTGAGTATATTTCTCCTCCCTTCCCTACCCAGAAAATTACTCCTTTGAACAGTTTCACAAAAATACAAATAAAATACAAGAAAAAAACCTGTTTTATAAAATTAACCTCCACACCAAAGAGACTCATAGTATGGGAAATGAAATACAATTCTGTGTTACTCATCTCTACAAAGCAGGGAAGAAGGTACATTTTCTCAATTCTTCTCTGGGGCTGTTTGGTCATTATAATATAGTGTTTAGTTTCATTTGTCCTTTCCAGTGACAATGCTGTAGTTTTCGTATATAATATAATTTTCCCAGTTCCATTTATTTGACTCTGCTTTTCTGCAGCATTGGTCTGGTAGAAAGAGTGATAGATTCAAAGTTAAGAGAGTCTAGAACTCAAATACTACTTGGGTGGGAAGTCACTTCAGCTCACTGGGTTCTCAGTTTCCTCAACTGTGAAATTAATTCATTGGACTAGATCACCTCAAATATCTCTTCTATCTCTAAATTTATGATCTAATGAATAATTTACATTCATTGTTGTTGCACAATAACATCCTGTTATTTTCACATACCATGATTTGTTTTGGCATCCTCACTTGTTTGGCATGTAGTTAGTTTCAAGTTCTCTGCTACCACAAAAATGCTATAAATATTTTTATATACATTGAAACTTTGTTTTCCCCTTTGACCTTCATTGTGATGTGTACCTTCTAGTAGAATCTCTGGATTAAAGGCTATAGAAATTTTTGTCTTTTTAAAAAGGTATAATTCTAAATTTCTGTCCAAAATGAACAGACTAATTAATAACTCCACCAGTAGTGCTTTATTTTTCCTATCATCCTGTAGCCCTTCCCACTCTGGGTCCTTTTCACATGGACTTTTGTGTAATCCTTCTTCTATTCCACTATCTAGCTAGTTTGTTTTTTGAACTCACATGTAGCATTTAATATGTATCTTAATGATACATAATCTTGGAGAGTTTTGTCTCCAAATATTCTATCTTTTAAGTATTTTGCTCATAACAAATGAATGACTATTGCCAATCATCTGATGCCAATGTTGTGGAACAGGATTCCTAGTAAAGGTATCATATAATAATCCTCTTTGACAAGGAGAAGTAGGATGGAGATGACATCAGAAATTCATCCAGAGCTTTCTTTATACAAGTCCGGATATGTCCAAGTAGATGTCTTTTTAGAAAGTTTTTATCATCTGTCAATTTATCAATTTGTTCATTTGATTTTATCATTAATCAATTTATAACTGGAATTTATATAGTATTTTAAAGTTTACAAAATATTTTACAGGGGTGGGGTGGAGCCAAGATGGCCACATGAGAACAGCTTCTTACTGGAACTCTCACAAGTTCTGTCAGATTCCTATAAAAAAGTGAATTTGAGCAGATTTGAGAGAGTTAGAAACCGCGAGCAGTCTGAGTGGGGCAAATTTCCAAGCCAGGAGAGTCTGAAAAGCCGAAGGCATCAATCTGTAGGCTTGGAGAGTGCTCGGAGTGTGGAACTGCTCCAGACCAAAGTGGAAGCGGCCAGCTGGGAAACCCACGTGGGAGACAGGCTGGGAGAAAGCTGGGCACCCAAAACCAGCGGAGATCCCCAGGCCTCCCAACACAGGACGGCAGTCTGTGGAAGCGCCAAGAGCAGCGCAACGCCACTGGCCATGAAACATCAACTCCTGAGGCTTGCAGACCAAAGGTATGAAACTTGGCTTCTTGAACTTCTGGGAGACATAATGGCCAGGTAGATGGCTCTAATATCTCCCCCACCTCACCCAGAAAATTCCTTGGAAAAAAAAGAACACTGGAACAGAGGAGATAGAATTGGGGCTTCAGAGGCCAAATGGTAGAAGTTCATTAGTCCCAGAGGGGCAGAACCAGCAGGGATCAACACCAGGAGCCCAGACATAATCTTGCTCCCCTAGGGGAAGTGCCCACACCGGCTCAAACAATAAAGAGCTGAGACCATTGCTGAAGAGCAACAGTGCTGGAGAGCACCCCTAGGGAAAGACATCAGAGAGCCAGACCCCTCCCCCACACCTCAGGAAACTGAAGGCTATAATTCACAAAGACAACAACTAGACTCACAATCCCCAGAATAAGAAAGCTGGGACAGAGAGCCCTGAGCCCCAAAGGCAAAAATTTGTTGCAAAGCCAGGAAAAGGCTAACCAACATGAAGAAGAA
>JAQQSZ010003691.1:0-14373 GCA_028646595.1 Phalanger gymnotis
AGTGTGATATGATAGCCAGAAAGGTGAATTAAAACCTAGGCTTCATTAAAAGACACAATGCTTTCAAGAATAAGCAGCCAACCATTCTACCCTGGACGAAACATATCCAGAAGATGGCGTTTGGCTTTGAGCACCATTGTTTAAGAAGGATATCCATAAGCCGGAGAGAGTCCAGAGGACAGCAACCAAGATGGTAGAGGGCCTCGAATACTTGCCACAGGAAGATTAATTAAAATTCAGAAGAATTATAGATTTAGTGCTCAAAGGGAACCTTAAAGCTCATTTAGTTCAGCCCCCCAATTCTGCAGGAGAAGAACCTGAGGATCGTGAAAATAAAGGACGTTTTGAAGAGCAGCTTGGTGGTATAGTAGATAGAGCGCCGGCTTTGGAGTCAGGAGGCCGTCAGTCCAAATCTGGCCTCAGACGCCTACTAGCTGTGTCACACACCTGGACAAGTCGCTTAACCCCAATTGTCCCCTCCAAAAAAAAGAAAAAAGAACCAAAGGGTGTTTCTCCCAGTTAAGAGAAGACTTGAAATAGCCATTATAGCTTTCTTTAAATATTTGGAGGGCTGCCACATACAACAAACATCATACTTGTTCTATTCTAACCCCTAAGGGTAAAACCAGGAATGGAAGCTTCAAAACGGCTTTTAGACTTGATAGAAAGAAGACTGTCCTAACATTTGTATCTATCCCAAAGTGGAAGAGGCTGCCTCAGATGATAGTGGGGAGAGGGGCTTCTAGCAGAGCCTACATGGCTGCTTGTTGGGTAAAAGTGAAAAATCATTTTTGGAATACGTTCGACTAGATGGTGATGAAGATCTCTTACAACTGTAACATTCTGACTCTGTGACTCCAGGTCAATATCCTCGTGTGACGAGTGGGGAAAATGAGGCCCAGAAAAGTAAAGTATATTTCCTAAGGTCACACAGATCATAAGAGACAGTGCTGGTGCTAAAATCCAGGTCTTCTGCATGTGGTCTTTCTACTTCATACTGAGTTTTTGGAAAGCCTTCACACCCAATAGGGAGGACATTTGTGGACCAGCCTCCTGTCCAATGTTTGGTGGGCAGAGTCTGTGGAAAGGAGGGGAATGATACATGCACAGGAAACCAGAATCAGCAATGATAGTAGGGAGAAGGCATAGATAGAAGGGAGATAGAAGAAGAATGATAGACAGAAGGGAGAAGTCATCACTGTAACATAGGGAACATGATGAAGGCCACTTCTTTTTTTTTTTTAATTGATGGCATGGTTCTTCCAAACATTCGTTTTTAATTTTTTTTTTTAGTTTTCAACATTCACTTCCATAAGATTTTTGAGTTCCAAATTTTCTCCCCATCTTTCATCTCCTCCTTATCCCAAGATGGCATGAAATATGTAAAGAAGTATTAGAACCAATAGGAGAAACTATGAGAAAGAAGAAACAAACAGAAAAAAGAGAGGGAGTAAATAACATGCTTTGATCTGCATTCAGACTTCATAATTCTTTCTCTGAATGGAGACAGCATTTTCCATCTTTTCCATTTTCCATCCTTTGGAGTTACCTTAGATCCTTGCATTGCTGAGAAGAGCCAAGTCTATCAAAGTTAGTCATTCATTGCACGATGTGGCTGTAACTGTATACAATATTCTCCTGATTCTGCTCCCCTCACTCAGCATCAGTTCATATAAGTCTTTCCAGGTATTCCATTACATTCATATGCCACAACTTGTTCAGCCATTCCCCAATTGATGGGCATCTCCTCAATTTTAAATTCTTTGCTACAACAAAAAGAGATGTTATAAATATTTTTTGTATACATGGGTTCTTTTCCTGTTTTCATGATGTTTTTGAGATATAGACCTAGAAGTGGTATTGCTAAGTCAAAGGGTATGCACAGTTTTATAATCCTTTGGGTATAGTTCCAAATTGCTCTCCAGAATGGTTGGATCAGTTTACAACTCTACCAACAATGCACTAGTGCTCCAGTTTTCCACATCTTATCCAGCATTTATAATTTTCTTGCTTTGTCATGTCAATCTGATAGGCATGATGTGGTACCTCAGAGTTGTCTTGATTTGCATTTCTCTAATCAATAGTGATTGAGAGTATTTTTTCATCTGACTATAGATAGCCTTAACTTCTTCCTCTGAAAACTGCCTATTCATATCCTTTGACCACTTATCAATTGGGGAATTGTGTTCTTATAAATTTGACTCAGTTCTCTCTGTATTTTAGAAATGAGGCCTTTATCAGAGACACTGGTTGTAAAAATTCCCAGTTTTCTGCTTCCCTCCTAATCGTGGTTGAAGGCCACTTCTTAATATAACTATTTATGAATATACTTGAAAAAGAAGCCAGAAAATTTCACTCTCCATCACACATAGGTATTTATTATAGGATTAAGTCAAGGTGGACATGATATAAAACATACAAAGGTGCAGTGCCTCTAGTGGACAGTGACCAGAAAGCACCCGATTTTCATACCTCTTGGGCATGTGAGTTCTTGCCCAGACTATACATGCAATTACATGCCAAAATGGGGACAGATACATAAGAAAAATGATAGGCAAAAATAGAAACAAGAACATGAAGCAAAAACACACGCATGGCCTATATTGACAGATACTAACACCATATTACCTTTGCAAGATTTAGAAATGACTCCTTCCATAGAAGAATATTTTTTAGTTTTAGTTAAGATCCTTGAGGGGGATTTTATCTAAATTTGGTTCCTACTATAGTGCCCAGCACAATACTCAGCACACAGTAGATGCGTAATAAATATTGGTTATATTTCATTTCACTTTTTAATTTCCCCTGAAAATATTTTAAATCATTCTACATGCAATTGTACCATGAACTGCTCAGTCTATCCACAAAAGACACTGAATAGAGACATTGTTGTGGATATCTATTAATCTGCTTGTGCTGAAATGGAGCGTGAGCAATGGGGGCTACTGAGATGTTTGCCTTGGGTGACTCTAGCTTATTGGACTTCAGGATTCTTGTCTTGTTTTTACCCTCCTCTCACCTCCCCCCCCCGCCCCCCCCATCCAAGATCTTCTGATAAAATTGCGTCTTCTTCCTGCTATTGGTAAAGCTATCTCTAAAATCCTCCCACCTTTTTCCAATTACTGCTCCTGATCTGCTGTGGATTAAGACATACAGAAAAACAAGGTGGTTGGAATCTTGTGTAAAGTAAGAACAAATCAACTCCAAGTGAGAGACATTTTGCCTTCCGGTAAAAGATTTTTGCAACTTCTATTTTGTCTACTCAGGAGCCATTTACATCCCCCCCCCCCTTCTTTCCTGGTTCTTGATTAGGTTCTAGATCTTTGACACCAAAAAATAAGTGACTTCTGAATAAATGAATGATTATTGTACACAACAATGCCTCCAGGAGAGATGTGATAGGATCTAGGTAAGGGTAGTCTAGGAAGTCAAGCTGTCCTGACCTTGCATTGTAAGAGCATCCTGAAGCAAGTGAAGTGGACCCTTCTCCTCCCTCTGCTTCCCAGAGATAAGCAATTTTGGAAACTAACAAAGATCAAAAGGTCTTCTCCAGATATGGAAACCCAGGATCTAATCTTTATGTCCCTGAAGAGAATACTTTATACCTCTTCTGAGACTGCTCTTTTGAAGGTAATCTTAAACAAGGGTTTCAAAAATAAGGGGGAAAAATTATTTAGGATGTTGTGAAAAACCCTGAACTGGGGGTTGGGAGGTCTGGCTTCTAGTACCACTGATGTCCCTAGCTTGGAATGTGATCTGGGGCAAATCCCTTCACCGTGGGTCTCAGATTTCTTCTCTGTGAAAGGAGGGAGTTGAAACAGGCAAGCTATAAGGGCCCTTCCAACCCTACCATTCTGAGATTCTGCATTCCCACACACTTTACACTCCTACGGTTGTTACCTTGCTGGTGGCAGTGAACAACATGATGGAGGAAATAGCTCTGGTTTATATTTCTAAGGAACTTAATTAAGGTTTGCAAAACACTTGATTTGCATCGCTGTGTGGGGGTGGGTAGTAAAGTATTATCTTTCATCCTTGTTTTATAGATGTGGAAACTGGGTGAGAAGTGATTGGCCTATCGTCAAAGTATGCCAGAGTACTCCACTCCAGTCTGTAAAAAGCTTTCAGGTTTTCTAAGTTTCAGCTTTGGAAGAAAATCCAACTCATTTGCTGATTTCTCACTTGCCTTAGGACAATTTCTTTTAGCATTTGGATGGCTATGTCCCTTACCTAAAGCCACAACTCCTCTTCCCCTCCTCATGCCCACACACTACCTCCCCAGTTCCTTCTCCTTCCTGCCCCCAGATTGAACTGCGGCTATTTTGGTTACCTATCCATCCCAAATATCAGTGAACTGACTGCCCTATTCATGACACATAGTCAGCCTGGGCCCTGACCTTTGGAGAGATGGAAATTACTGCTTAGGAGATGATGAATCATCTGGTTGTTTTAGGTCATACCATGCCCTTTATAGCCCCTAAGGGCTGCCCTGATGCCCTGAAACCTAGCCTGTACTGAGATGAAATCACTACTCCAGTGAAGACAGCAGACCAACTGGACCTAGGGACTTTTTTTCCCTCCCCTCTGGAACTGCTGAATTCCTTCACTGAAGTCTCATGATTGAACATAAATGCCACTTACGTTAAATGCCAGTTAACAACTTGGCAGCAAAAGCACTGGGGCCTTCCATAGAGGTTTCAGAGAATGTGATCAAATCTAGCAGAGGACACAGTATGTGGGGGACACCACACTTGATGGGACATACCTCCATCTATAAGAGACAAAGTAATAATGCTTGCCCTTTAATAGGAGCTTCTATTCCCCAGGGACCAAGAAGGGACCAAGGAGGTTTTATAAAACTTGACAAAGACAGCAGTACCTAAAACCTCAAGGCATAACTAATCCTGATAACCATATATCAGTCATAATTCTCCCAATACATTTCTTGTGAAAAGCCATCTGGCTGTAACCACAAGGGATTATGAACATACCAAGGCACAAAGGGCTGTAGCCTCAGAGGCCTTCTCATGTTATCAGAGACAATGCAAACAAATAGACAGTCTGACACACTGGACCTTGGGATCACTAGAGGCAACTGACCATGAGTTAATAGCCTGTGTCTTAAAGGAATTCCAGAGCTATGACATCTTTCTTCCTAATAGCACTCAAATCCTGGCGGTACCCATTTAGGAAAGGATATTTAGCTATGTATGCAGAGAGAGACAGCCATAGGATAGTAGATAGAGAGCTGGCTTCAAAGCTGGGAAGTTCTGGGTCAACACATAGTGACTTTTTTATTAAGTTAATTTATTTATTTTTAGTTTTCAACATTCACTTCTATAAGTTTTAAATTTTCTTGCCCTCCCTCCCCAAGATGGCATGCAATCTGATATAGGCTCTACATATACACTCCTATTAAACATATTTTCACATTAGTCACATTGTATAGAGGAATTAGAATGAATGGGAGTAACCATAAGAAAGAAAAATGTAAAACAAAACAAAACAAAAAAGAAAATAGTCTGCTATGATCTGCATTCAGACTCCATATTTCTTTTTCTGGATGTAGATGGCATTTTGCATTGTAAGTATTTTGGAATTGTTTTAGGTCCTTGTGTTGCTGAGAAGAGCTAAGTCTATCAAGGTCAGTCACAGCACACTGTGGCTGTTTCTGTGTACAATGTTCTCCTTGTTCTGCTCGCTTCATTCAGCATCAGTTCATATGTCTTTCCAGGTTTCCCTGAAGTCTGCCTGCTCACTATTTCTTTTAGCACAACAGTATTCCATTACATTCACATACCACAACTTGTTCAGCCATTCCCCAGTTGATGGGCATCTCCTTAATTTCCAATTCTTGGTCCCCACAAAAAGAGCTGCTATAAATATTTTTGTACATGTGGGTCCTTTTCCCATTTGTATGATCTCTTTGGGATACAACCCTAAAAACCCTGGCCATATCATTCAACCTCTCATTGCTCTAAGCAACTTTCTCAATTTTAATCTTTCCAATGAAGAAAAATCTGTTCTTTTCCTTTTTCCCACCTCCTCCAAACCACAGTAAAATAAATAGTGAATCGACAAATATTTCATAAATGCCTACTATTTGCCAGTCACTGTGATAAATGCTAGGGATAAAAAGAAATGTAAAAGAGAGTCCCTGCTCTCAAGGGGGGATCAGTACTTAAGCAACTGTTCATATAAGCTCTAGACAGGACAAATTGGAAAAGGTCAACAAAGACAAGCCACTAGCATTGCAAGGGCTTGGAAAAGGCTTCTTGTAGAATGGAGGGTTTTAGCTGAGGCTTGAAGGAACCCAGGAGGGGGAGATGATGAGAAAGAGCATTTTAGATATGGGGGAAATTCAGTCATGAAATGGAGTGTTTTGTTCAAAAATAGCAAAACCAGCGAGGTGGCGCAGTAGATAGAGCACCAGCCCTGGCATCAGGAGCACTTGAGTTCAAATCTGGCCTCAGACATTTGACACTTAATAGCTGTGTGACCTTGGGCAAGTCATTTAACCCCAATTGCCTTACCTTTCCCCCCGCCAAAAAAATAACAAAGCTAATTTCAGAGGCTTGCAAAGTATTTAGGTGAAGGGGAGGCAGTACTGCAAGGTGTGAGAAAACTGGGAAGCTTGGGAGAGGGCAGGTTATAAAGAGCTTTGAATATCAAATAGAGGATTTTAAATTTGTTCCTGGAAATGATAGGGAGTCATTGGAGTTTATTCAGTAGGGTTGTGACATGGTCAAACATGTGCTTTAGGAAGATGATTTTGACAGCTGAGTGGAGGATAGAAAGGACTTGGGGGAGACTTGTGGCAGGCTGACCTATCAGTAGGCTGTTGCAATAGTTTAGACCTGAGGTGGTGAGGGTCTACACCAGAGTGGGGGTAGTGTCACAGGACAGAAGGAAGTGTATCTACAAGAAATGTGACAAAGGTAAAATTGGCAGGTCTTAGAAATAGATTGGGTATGGGGAATGAGAAGGAGTTGAGGATGCCACTTAGGTTGTGAGTCTGGGTAACTACAAGGATGGGAGGCATAGACAGTGATAAGGAAGTTTGGAAATGGGGAGGGCATGGGAGGAAAAATAACGAGGTCAGGTTTAAACATGTTGAATTTTTTAAGATGTCTACAGAACATCCAATTCTAGCTGTCCAATAGCCAGTTGAAGATGTGAGACTAGAGGTTAGCAGAAAGATTAGGGCTAGGTAAGGAGATCTGAGAATCACCTGCATAGAGATGCTAATTGAATGCAAGGAGCTAATGAGATAACCAAGTGCCATAATACTGAGGGAAAAAAGCAGATAGCCCAGGACAGAGTCATAAGGCTCTGTTTCTATCATGACATGACTTGGATGAAGACACAGCAAAGGACACTGAGACAGAGCGGTCAAACAGGTAGGAGGACAACCAAGAGAAAGTTGCATCATGACAACCTAGAGGGAAGAAAGTGTCAAGGAGAAGATGGTGACCAATACTGTCAAAGGCTCAGAGAAGTCAAAAAAGATGAAGATTGAAAAAGGGCCATTTTTGAAAATTGTTCAGTCATGTCTGACTCTTCATGACTCTATTTGGGGTTTTCTTGGCAAAGATACTAGAGTAGCCTTCCATTTCCTTCTCTAGCTCATTTTACAGATGAAGAAACTGAGTCAAATAGGATTAAGTGACTTGCCCAGGATCACACAGCTGGTAAGTGTCTGAGACTGGATTTGAACTCAGATCTTCCTGCCTCCAGGCCTGACACTCTATCCAGGGATGGAGAACCTGTGTCCTCGAGGCCACATGTGGCCCTCTAGGTCCTCAAGCATAGGTCTTTGACTGAATCCAAACTTCACGGGACACACCCCCTTAATGAAAGGATTTGTTCTATAAAACTTAGACTCAGGGAAAAGGACACATGCAAGAACCTAGAAGGCCACATGTGGCCTCAAGGCAGCAGGTTCCCCACCACTGCATCACCTAGCTGCCCATTAGATTTGACAAATAAGACATTGTTAGTGACTTTGGAGAGATCCGTTTTAGTTAAATGAACCAAACAAAAAATTATAACAAATATACATATAGTCATGCAAAACATTTCTACATTAACTATATTGTGATTGTAAGTTTCTGAAGGTGGGATATGAATCCAGGTATAGTGGAAAGTGCCCTAAATCACTTCTAAAATGTCCAACTTGTGTGGCCTTGGCCAAGTCCCTTGACCTCGCTGGGTCTCTCAAGTTTCCTCATTTTTCAAATCGATGAGGTCAAACTAAATGACCTTTGAGGTCCTACATAGGTCTAAGCTGATGCTCAAGTGATCTCGGTTTAGAAAGTCAGTTATCTGAAGAATGCATTTAAGGCAAAGCGAAAAGCGTGGTGCTACCCGAGAAATCTCTCTTCCAATGATAAAAGGCTAGATCTTGGGATTAAACTACTTGGATATTTCCATCTTTCTCTACCTGGGGCGTAAGGGTTCAAGAATGTGGGTCATGAACATGTCTCTCAGTACATGCAGTTTCCATGTGGTTTTCCCCCAAGGCAGACATTAACAGCTCCTAGCAGAAGGAACTGTGCACAACCATAGGTTTCCTTTTCTCCATCTATATTCTCTACCCCCCTCTCCTTCCCAGAACCCAGGTCTTCTCTGCTATACTCTGAGAAGCAGACCTTGTAGGACCCTCTGCTCATTTTTGTAGGACATCAAAAGGGGTGGCTCTACCCAAAATAATCTGTCCTGCCAAGAATCCTAGCCAATTAAATTATCCCTACACTCACTGACACTTAATCATGAGTTGGCTTTTGTCCTCTTAGTAATTTGCTAATAAGCATGTCCAAACTCTATAAGGAGGCGTGTATTCACCACTGAAGGTTCAGAGTAAAGGCTTGCCTCTCCAGAAGCAAGCACATTAAACAGGCTAAAGAAACTTCTCTGACAACCCTGGAAAAAAAAAAAAAAACAACTGGTAGTGCTACTGAGGGCAGCTAGGTGGTACACTGGAAAGACTGTAGGCCTGGAGTGTGTAAGAATCATCTTCCTAAGTTCAAATCTGGCCTCAGACATTTACTTGCTGTGGGACCCTGGGTAAGTCATTTAACCCTGCTTGCCTCAGTTTCCTCATCTGTAAAAAATGAGCTGGAGTAGGAAATGGCAAACCACTACAGTATATTCACCAATAAAACTCCAAAAGGGTCATGAAGAGTATATGACTAAAAAGCGACTAAGCAACAACAAAAGTGCTACTGACCAAGGCAGGCTGAGCTGTCAGTTTTGGAGAATGAGGAATTTCCTCTTTCTAGCTCAGTGGAGGGTGTGGTTCTCTTTCGACTCGCCTTTGCCTCAGGGATAGGGCTTCTTTCAAAAGCTTCACTGTATCAAAATGGTGGAAGCCAGTGGACAGTGAATGTCAAGAAATGTCAAGTTCATTGCTTGCTCACTTAACGGTCTGAAGTGACTGGCAGTTCAAGTCAAGTCTCAAGAGAAGTCTATCCCAGAATATCACCTTTTTTTCTTGAATACACTGTATCTTCAATTAAATATGAGGCTTCAACCCCAACCTCTTCACACTGACAAAACCCGCCAAACTTTGATCAAACATCAGTACTTTAAATCTGCTCTTTTTCCTGGTTTTGTCTTCCCTCTAATTCCAATCTCAATTCCAGCATTCAAGACAGCAGAACTGGCACAGATTTTAATGACAATTAGGAATTCAACATATTATCTCACATATAATGAGAAACATTTAAAATAATACTGTTTTCAGAAATAACAGTTTCGAAAGCAACAACCATGATCTACAGCCACCGGAGTGGAAAGGGAAAGGTCACTAGTCATTATTTCAAGCCTGGACAGGAACAGTGGCATAAACAGTGGACAGGAGAGGGGGGTGGAAAACATGGATGGAGAAAGGGAAGCCTGTGCGGGTACACAGTTACTTCTAATAGGAGCTGTTAATGTTTACCCCGATGTGATTTGTGCTTGATTTGTTCTCAACACTGACTTGGGACTCCCCCAGTTGCTCCTAGACTCTGATTTTGTCTTTTCTTCTTCTTCTTCCCGTTTTACTTGCTTGGCTCAATTTCTGCCTTTCCTATCCATATCCCAGTTGCCAAGGTCAGACTCAGAAATACTCTAGGTAGTTTGCCTTCATGTCAAATCTGAAGTATTACCAGATCTTGGAGAATACTGAGTAAGGGATTATCTATTAGTGGGTCATTCCCTAACCCAATTAGTCACCCATGCTTGTAAATATTTAATAATCAGCTCTTCAGGAAAAAAAAATGTATGCATGACATACTTATAAATTTAGTCTGTATTATTAATATTATTAATTATTAATATTTTCTCTATAATTTGCTTAATTCTAGACTGGGGGTGGGGAACCTGCAGCCCCAAGGCTACATGTGGCCCTCTAGGTCCTCAAGTGTGGCCCTTTGACCAAAATAGATTCAAAGTCATACAGCCATATTTGAGGACCTATAGGGCCACATATGACCTAGAGGCTGCAGGTTCCCCACCCCTGTTCTGGACAAACACTGACTTGTAGTGTTTTCTCATTTTTGAGATATAAATGTTCATACAAATGTAATAATTGACTCTAAGGCTTATAAGAACTGGCTGAGGTATACACCTCCACTCACCCCTCCTGGGTCGCTCTTACTCTAAGCTTTTTAATTGAGTGCCAAAAGTTGCATTTGCATATGAAATATTTTTGAGGAAACACAGAAGTCAAAGAGAGGTAGAAAGGTCCCACATATGCTGTGAATTACCCAAGAACCCAAAGGGAATTAGGTAGAAGAAGGGAAATGTGTTTGGAAATATAGAGGTTTCCACCTCTTTATCTTCCACCTATGTTCCACCCAGGAACAAAGTTCTGCAACTGATTAGAGAAATTTGGCAGAGAACATAAGCTCCATTGAGCTAATAGAGGCTGGTGTTGTACAAGCACTAATATGTTTAAATAAGGGAGGAAAATAGAAAAAAAAATTGGTTGAAAACATCAAAAATTACTCTAATTTTCAAGACAGAAAAAACAACAGTAGGAACTGGGGAAAATGAATTGATATAATTGAAATCCATTAAACGTGATTTGGAAGCAGAAAAGTTGAAGCTTAAGACTGACAATAGTGTGCTAAAAAGAAAGCGAAATGAAGCCATACAAAGAGAAATGTAGTAACATGCAACAGAGTTAGTCTGTAAGCTAAGACAATTGACTAGAGAGATCAAAGGAAGTAAAAGAAGAGGACAGAAAAGTGTCTAATTTAGACAGAAACCCTAGGAAATGAAACTGGAATTGTTTCTGAAGAGACAGTTCCTCTGCAGAGAGTTGGGGAGATTCTCATGATTTTCAAGCTTTTAATTTTCCTATTGCACATTTGGAAAATAAAACTGGAATGGTGTAGCAACCTTGGAATTGAGCAATTTTAGTTCAAATTTACATTGCAATGAATAGATTAGCCTGGAACAATTATTTTCTATGACACGATTCTTCTCAATTGTGAATAGTTTCTTATTAACGATGGTATAAAAACCTTTCAACTGTATTTATTTCCTCTCAGTTGTTGATTTTGTTAGCATATAATTGGACAAAATAGTTTATGATGATTTCCTTTATTTCCTCAATTGTTTTGATTTCTTTTTTCATTTTTAATATATACCATTTGATTTCCCCTCTTTTGAAATCAAGTGAGCTCTTTATTTTATTAGTTTTTATTCAAATAACCAGGTTCAATTTTTTTTTCAATTTTATCCATTCAATTTTATTTTTGTTTTTAATTTTAGTCAGCCAATTAGTTGATGAACATTTTATCAAGCATTTACCATGTACCAGGCAGCTTACTAAGCGCTGAGAAAACAAATACAAGCAGAAAAGAGAGACAGCCCCTGCCTTCAAGAAGCTTACCTTCTAATAGGGGAAGACAACACATAAAAAGAAACTGAAAAGGTTGGAGGAGGGTTGAATGTACATGGTAGAGAAAATCTAGAGTGCAACTTGGCAAGGGATGAAGACATGGCTGGCCAAGGAACCCTTGGTTTCTGGAAGAGCCAGAAGATAGATCATCTCCATTGTGAGTACCTTTTATAAACATATAAGCTGATTTTATTCAAAGTTTCAAATACCATTCCTTTGTATATTATTTATGTGTTCAGGATGTACAGAAATCAATCCTTACGTAAAGGCAAGCTCTGCTTATATAGTAAAATATTTTTGAGAAAATTCATTTCTATATTTGATATTCCTTTATGCAGCATTTCCCAAAAGTCTTAGTGCAATTTTAAACCTTAATAGCTTATTTAAGCTATTAAATAATAGCAGCAGAATGACAAATTAAATTTTTCAAAAATAGAAAGACTGTACTGTATTTGTACTGAAACTGGACTTAAAAGTGGCCACATATTTTCCTGGTAGCAGAGAACACAAAGTCTGCTACCAATAGGAAAGTAGATTTTCTTCACACACAATTTTAATGAAATTTCCATTCCATGACCTCTAAGTGGCTAATGACATTATCTTGAATAATTATAAGACACTAATCAAACATGTCAGATTTCCACATATATTATAAAAGCTGCTTTGCTTAGCAAACCAGAATAATACTGCTGAACCATTCAACACAACAGTTGGATCCATATGAGAATCTACCAATGTAAAGATTTAACTGGAACCCTAATATAAGGATCTAATTAGGGGAGGCCTTGACTCAGTCTGATCCTCTGTCAGTTTAGGTTTAATGTATGAAATGAGGCACTCATAGGTCATTCAAGAGTTACAAGGAGGTCTACTTAGCATAATGCAGAAAGGCTATTTAGCAAGAATACTTCAGAACTTAGCTTGGTCCTGCTAAGTCTCTTGGACTAATCAAGGATAGCTTTGTCTCCTCTTAGGGAAAAACTAGCTTAAACTATGTTGCAAGGGCATTGGGGATGGGGTTTGTAGATAATGGTCCTATCACAGGTCTATAGCATTCAAGGTCAGAATTCTCCTTTCAAAGCAGTAGAATAGGCACATGTATGTACAGACCATTGCCACACTTGGACTTAAGCTGAAATATCTCTTTGATAGGTAACTATCTAATTCAAGCTAATTCAAGCTAAGATGTACATGATTGATATCTGACCTTTCTGTGAGGGCAAGTTTTAACAGGGATCTGAGGGAGTTAAAAAAAAAAGGGGGTGGGGAAGGGGCAGTGGTAGAGACAGAGACCCTAAAGACAAATTTCTCTAACTTCACAGTTTTAACCTATTTCAGACTTCATCGTTCAATAGCAAATTGATGACAGTCATCTGATCTTCTAAGAGTGCCTTGCAATAGGTGGATTCTAGTCTGTGACTTCTTAACTTTATACCTGGGCTATAGCTTAATATATCTATCTAGGATGGGATATTCTATGCTTTGGCTTTCCATTTCTCCATTTGATGAATGGCTTGAAGTAAATTCCATGTATCCAAACACATTCATCATGCCGGTCAGTCCCATAATGCCCTACCCTTCCTATTCTTCCATGGCTGTGGGTACAGCTGCCTAACACATTTTTCAAGTGCACATATAGGTCAGAGGGGAAATGAAAGGGAAGCAGTTATGAGAATAAATGAGATCTAATTTACAAAAAGGCTTTGATTTTTGGAAAAAGCAAGTTCATGGTTTCTTTTAAGAAAAGCACAAGCAGCTCTTCCTTCAAGGTCTAGCTCAGATGTTGACTCCTTCCTGAAGCCTTCCCTGATCCCTACAGACACCTCTGACTCTAATCCAGGGATTCTTAACCAAGGATGTATGAACTTTAGAAAAAATTTGATCAATGTATTTCAATATAATTGCTTTCCTTTGTAATCCCACGTATTTTCTTTTATGAATTTAAAGATACTATTCTGAGGAGTCCATAGGCTTCACCAGACTGACACAAAAAAGGTTAAGAACCACTCCCACTCCCCCAATCTAATTGCTTCTTGGCCAATTAAGGCTAAGATCAAATGTAATCATTTACTTGGCCCTGCTGGTGTCCTCTAGGTAGTTTTCCTAGAGGACTCCTTAATTATTCTCTCCTTATTTATTTTGTGTTTCTTTTAGAGGCTCATTCTCTATTTGGTCCTTATTGCACACTTTTTCATATTCTAACTTGGACTGGAGTTGCTCTTCAGTTATATTGTAAATTCTTTGAGGTCAGAGGCTATGTCATTTCTATCCCCAGCAAAAGGTACATGATTCACCGCATTTGGAGATATTTAATAGATGTTGGTTAAATTGAACTGAATAGAATTAGGACATCCGGACATTAGAGTAATCTAGTCTCTCTAACCCTCTATAGATTTAGACTTGGAACATCTGTCAATTTGAAGAAGATTTTTTTAAATTTATTTTTAATATGTTTAGTTTTCAGCATTGATTTTCACAGG
>JAQQSZ010003693.1:0-14372 GCA_028646595.1 Phalanger gymnotis
AGTAATTTGAATAAGTAATGAGGAAACAAAACTACCACTCTTCATATAATACGATCATTTAGAGAATTCTAGAGAACCAGGTAGAAAACTACTTGAAATAACTACAACTCTAGCAAAGTTGCAGAATATGAGATAAACCCACAAAAATCATGAACATTTTTATATATTACCAACAAAGCCCAGCAGCAAGAAATAGAAAATTAAATTCCACTTAAAATAACTGTAGATAATATGAAATATTTGGGAGTCTGCCTATCAAGACAAACCAAGGAAATATATGAACACATTTATAAAATGCTTTTCACACAAATAAAGTCACATCTAAACAATTGGAAAAATATCAACTGCTCATGGGTAGGCTGAGCTAATATAATAAAAATGACAATTCTACCTAAATTGATTTGCGTATTCAGTGCCAAACCAAACTACCAAAAAATATTTTATATAGCAGAAAAAATTATGATGAAATTCATCTGGAAGTACAAAAGGTCAAGAATATCAAGGGAATCAATGAAAAGAAATGTAAAGGAAGCTATCCTAGCCATACCAGATGTAAAGCTATATAATAAAGCAGAAAACAACAAACCTACTTGGTACTGGCTAACAAATATAGTGGTGAATCAGTGGAATAGGCTAGGTACCCAGTAGTCAATGATTATAGTAATCTACTGTTCAATAAACCCAAAGACTTCAGCTCCTGGGATAAGAAGTCACTATTTGACAAAATCTACTGGGAAAACTGGAAAATATTAAGGCAAAAACTAGGCATAAACCATCATCTTACACCCTTATCCCGAGATAAAGTCAAAATGGGTACCTGATTTAGATATAAAGGCTGACACTGTAAGCAAATTAGGAGAGTAAGGAATAATTTACCTGTCAGATCTATGAAGAAGGGAAGAATTATGAACAAGCAAGAGATAGAGAACATTATGAAATGCAAAATGCATAATTTTGATTGTATTAAAGTTTTTGCACAAACAATGCTAATGCAATCTAGATTAGAAGGAAAGTAGAAAGCTGGAAATCAATTTTTACAATCAGTATTTCTGATAAAGGCTTCATTTCTTAAATTTATAGAGAACTGAGTCAAATTTATAAGAAAACCAGTCATTCCCTAAATGAGAAGTGGTCAAAGGATATGAACAGGCAGTTTTCAGAGGAAGAAATTAAAGCTATCTTTAGTCATATGAAAAAATGCTCTAAAGCACTATTGATTAGAGAAATGTAAATTGAAACAATTCTGAAGTACCACCTCACACCTATCAGATTGGCTAATATGACAGACAAGAAAATGATGGGTGCTGGAGAAGATGTTGGAAAATTGGGACACTGTTGGTACATTGTTGGTAGATTTGTGAACTTATCCAATCATTCTGGAAAGAAATTTGGTTGACCAAAGGACAACCAAATTGTGCCTACCGTTTGATTCAGCAATGCTACTACTAGGTCTATATCCCAAAGAGATCATAAAAACAGGAAATGACCCACACATACAAAAATATTTATTGTGGCTCTTTTTGGGGTGGCCAAGAATTGGAAATTGAGGGGATGTCCATCAATTGAGGAATAGCTGAATACCTTGTGGTACATGAATATAATGGAATACTATTTTGTTTTATGAAATATTGAGCAGGAGCATATAACTAGTGCTGTGTGAAGTGAGCAGAACCAGGAGAGCATTGTATACTGTAACAGCAACATTGTGGGATGATCAGCTATGACAGGCTTAGCTCTTCTTGGCCCTATAATGATCCAAGATAATTCCAAAAAATTCATGATGGAAAATGCTATCCACATCCAGAGGATGAATTATGAAGTCTGAATGCAGATTGAAGCATACTATCTTCACTTTTTGTTTGTTTATTTGCTTTCTCATGGTTTTCCCCTTTTGTTTTGATTCTTCTTTCACAACATGACTAATATAGAAATATGTTTAACATAATTCTATGTGTACAACCTAACCAAAAAAGAATTTGATCATAGAAAACTACTACAGCTGCACAGAAAACTAAGACAGAAACTCACGAAAAGACAACGTGACAATGGCTACCAAAAAATAAAAACCCTCAAAGAAAAATACTAATTGGTCCTAAGGCCGGTAAAAATTCCTGGAAGAGTTAAAGAAAAAAAGTGAGTGGTAGAGGAAAAAATGTCAAAAGAAATGAGACTGATGCTAGAAACATGAAAACAAAATTGACAGCTTGGTAAAAGAGACCCAAAAAAATACCAAAAAAAAAAAAAAACCCTTGAAAATCAGAATTGGCTCATTGATTTAAAAAAAAAAAAGTGTTTAAATTCACTGATGAAAAAAATGCATAAAAAGAATAGGCCAAATGGAAAAGGAGGTTCAAAAGCTTACTGAAGAAAATAATTTCTTAAAAATTCAAATTGGACAAATGGAAACTAATACCTCCACTAGACATCAGTAAACAGTAAAACAAAGTGTAAAGAATGAAATAATGGAAGAAAACATGAAATATCTTATTGGCAAAACAACTGACCTGGAAACTAGATCAGGGGCAGATATTTTAATTACTCTACTTTACTTGTAAGATATGATCAAAGAAAGAACCAAGAAATCTTATTTCAAGAAATTATCAAGAAAAATTTCCAGTGACATGTTAGATCCAAAAATTAAAATATAATTGAAAAAATCCACTGATAACCTTCAAAAGAGATCCCAAAATGAAAACTCCCAGGAATGATGCAGCCAAATTCTAGAGTTCCCATGTCAAATAGGAAACACTTCAAGCATCCAGAAAGAAATAATTTGAATATTGTGAAGCCACAATCAAGATCACACAGGATTTAGTGTTTTCCATATTAAAGGAGTGGAGGGCTTAGAATATTATATTCTATAAGACAAAGGAACAGGATTGCAAGCAAGAATCATCCACCCAGAAAAACTGAATATAATTCTTCAGGTGAAAAAATAAAGGATATATAACTAAATAGAAGACTTTCAAGCATTCTTGATGAAACAACCACAGTTGAATGGAAAATTTGACATTCAAACTGAAGACTCAAGACATACATAAAAAGGTAAACACAAATGACCCACTTAAAACAGAAAGACACACAGAGTTAAAATAAAGGGCTAGAGCAAGCTCTAACATACCTCGGGAGAAGTAAAAAAAAAAAAAATAGGCATAGCAATCATGATTTCAGACCATGAAAATCAAAAATAGACCTAATTAAAAGGAACAATCAGGGAAACTACATTTTGCTAAAAGGTACCATAGACTATGAAATAATATTACAGCAAGTTTCTCTGATTTCTCAATATATTTCTCAAATATATGCTGAGTAGAGAACTAAGTCAAAATTACAAAAATAAGAGTTATCCATCAATTGATAAATGGTCAATGTAAATAAACATGCAATTTTCAGAAGAAATCAGAGCTACCTCTGAAAAAAATAAAAGGATGATTTTTATGAAAAAATACTCTTAAAATCACTATTGACTAAAAAGAGGTACATTAAAGCAATTCTGAGGTAACTCCTCACACCTATCAGAAATAACAAATGCTGGAGGGGATGAGAGAGAAATTGGTAAACTAAAAAACTGTTGGTGGAGTACTGAAATGGTTGAAACATTCTGGAGAACAATTTGGAACTAGATCCAAAGGGCTATAAAACTGCACATGCCTTTTGTCCCACTGATATAACTACCAGGTCTGTACCCCAAAAGAAATCAACAATAAAGGAAAATGACCTGCATGTGCAAAAATATTTGTAGAAGCTCTTTTTGTGGTGGTAAACAATTGGAAATCAAGGAAATATTCACCAACTGGAAAATGGATGAACAAGTCATGGCATATGATTTTGATGGAGTCCTATTATGTTATGGAAAATGACAAAGGAGTGGTTTCAGAAAAACATGGCAAGACCTGTATGAACTGATGTAAAGTGAAGTGAGAATGGGAGATCATTTTTCAAAGTAACAACAATACTGTAATGATGATCAACTGTGAAAGACTTAGCTACTCTGATCAATACAAAGATCTAAGACATTTACAAAGGAGTCATGATGAAAAAAAAAATACTATCCTCTTCCAGAAAGAGAATTCATGAATTTCAAGTCTGAGTTGAAGTAGCATTTTCTTCCTTTATTTTCCTTGACTTTAAAAGAAGTGGCTAATATGGAAGTATGTATTTTTATTATTTCTTATATATAATTGATATCATACTACTTGCTTCCTCCGTGGGTGGAGCAAGGGGTGGGAGAGAGGGAGAGAATTTGGAACTCAAAATTTAAAAACAAAAATACGTCAAAAATGAATAAATTTTAAAATATTTAACAAAAGAAAAATAAAGGTAATATTACGTAACTTTAAAAATTGAGCAAATTGTTTGCATAAATAAGATCACAGGAACGTAGGCTAGCACTACCAGCTGATCATATGCAGTTACAACTCACAGTGGACAGATTATTTGATATGGAATCTTGAAGGCCTGAGTTCAGTTCTTGCATTAGACATTTATGACCCTCTGTGGCCCTGGACAAGTCACTAGAATTCTCTCAACCTCCTTTTCCTCATCTATGAAATGTTGATGATATTTACAATTACTTCTGAGGGTTGTTTTGAGGACCAAATAGGATAAGATATGCAAAATGTTTTGTCAACCATAAATTCCTGGTATTATTATCATATTTTTGTAAGTCTTTTTTTTTTAATTTTCGTTGTTGAATGACTATGCAAAACTGTAATATTCTTCTTATTTATCACTTTAATGAATCAAGGATCTCATTGGTAACTTTCCAAATACAACTATACATTATTGTATCTTTACAATCCCTGTCCCTGCAATTTCTTTAATTCTCTAAAGATCAATCAAATACAATAAGGACCATATTCTTCTGAGATGTTATATTTATTTTAATTTATGTGTGTTATAAAGACTTAAACATGAATGTCTGTATATATGTGTGCATATGTATACATACATACATTCTAGCAAAACTTTCAGGCTATTCATCTATTTTTTTTTCTCACTCTAATTTTGCTATTTTAAGAGTTAATCTCCTTTTCTAGCCCCAATTTCTTTAATGATATTTTTCTACCACTTCTGGTGTATAATTCTTCATTTGTCATATTTTATAGACTACTTTTATTCACCATGAATACTTCCAATGCAGTTTGACTCATTTGTAATTTGATTCCACTGAGATAATGATGTTCCCTGAATTATAGCCATAAAGAATAATCTAAAAAATAATAGTGATAAAAAGGTGGACTTTTTGTGGTAGCAAGCAGCCTGTGAACTCTGAAGCACTGAGAAAATTTTCACATAAAACCAGTCCTGTTAAACTTTAATTCAATTTTGAACCCAGCTTATCATTCATTTTCAATATTTATCCAAGATGAAAAGATAGATCTCTATCCATCTATCTATCTCTCTAGCTATCTCTCTATTTAATAAATTAAAAAGCTGCTTCCCCCACTACAGATAGCAATGTGGATAATATGTTTTTCATACACTTGTTTTTCAAATTTGGTTAGCTAAGATAATATTTGAAATGGCTACTGATGTCCTTTCACTAGCTTTTCATAGTTTGTGAGTCATGATCTTCTCTTAACCTCTTATACAATCCTTTTACAACTATCTTTTCCTTGAACTACCTTTGACCTCTGCTGTCATGTCACTTCCTCACAAGAGCATCAAGCATTTTTTGGTTGACATAATTTTTGTTCTTTCAGTAAAACTCTTTGTTGCTGCAACTATTTTACAGCAACAAAGAATTTTACTGAAAGAACAGAACTGTATTATTGAAATGAAATTTTACATGTGAAGCTTCTCTAAAAAAGTTTTTTGAAAGAAAGATATCATTACTTTTCTCTATAATCCATTTTAATTGACCAAACAGCTTGTTTGAGTAGATTATGTGAAAGCTTTTATGATTATATGCCTTGCTTCTTTGTGTTCATCTTTTATTTTTTAAAACTTTTTTTTAACATTTTACCTAACCAGTCAGTGATACAATTTCTGACAAACAATTGACTCTAAAATGGATCTGATATTGATAATCATTCACTTTTGGTCTTTTAAAATACTGTCAATTAGGCAAAAAGGGCAAAAGAAAGAATATGGGCTGGAAGACTACAGGGATATAGAGAAAATGTTGGTAGTGATGAGGTTCAGGGGCACCACAAAATGTTGGGGTGCAGGGTTGTCCTGAAAGAATTCACTCAGATTGTCTCCAAATCAAGTATAGGCATTTATTAGGGGTAATATACAACACAAGACACCAAGCACAACACAGGAAGCAGGCTCCACTGCCCCATAAGGGAGATGTAGCTTAAGGAAAATCCTAGCTTAAGTGGGAGCAACCCCAAGGGAGAGGAGGCTTGAGGGAGATGCCTGAGTAAGGGAGGATACCACCCCACTTAAGGGCTGTTCAACCTAGGGCAGAGGGGCAGAGGGCCCCAGTTAGCTTCATTGTTTCCTAAAGTGACTTTAAGTAGTATTTGAGATGAAGGGCTTCTCATAAACCATTCTATTTGAATCTTATCATCTAAGCTCTGATTTATCTAACCTGGCAAACATTTGGTAATTTTGCTAAGAAAGTGACTAAACTGGTCATATTCTTTGATGCAAAGTCTTTCCTACTGTGCATCCAAAGGAGATCAAAAAAGAAATAAAAACTGTGTGTGTAAATGATATTCATAGCAATACTTTTTTGATATTAAAAAAAACCCTATAAGCAAAGTGAATATTCATCAAGTGGGGAATGGCTAAAACAGTCTATGGTATATGAATGCCACAGGATATTATTAAGTCATGGGAAATGACAATTATATGTACATCAAATAAACAAGGTTTTCTGTAAGATGCCTCATTAAGGTTAGTCTCTTGGTGCTTCAGGTTCAATATGGAAAACAATCAATATACTTAGATATCAGTCCTAATGACAAAAGATTTGCCTAGTCTTCATAGGAGAAGGTTGTAAAACCAGTTTAGGCATTGAGAATCTTTCAAATTCATTTGAAATCTTGAGGATGGTCTCAAAATCAAAGAAAAAAATAGTCTAACTTGCATACGAAAAGGGTTAAAATATTGCTCCTACAACATTAATTATTTGAATTGGTGCTAAGAAATTCAATTTGCTTTGTAATTGAGTCTATAGTGTCTGGATTTTATAATGTAATTGATTCTGTATCTGTTTACTTCACCTTTCTAAGTCCTTTAGTTAAATTCAGGAACTTAACTTTTGCCTCTGAGCTAGTTTAAAGGTTAGCCTGACCGTAAGTCACTGTAATTAAAAGGAAGGGATTGTCATCTTCTATACCATTACCTCTTAGGTAAATACCAAGATATCTGGTGTTATCTTTAAGTCCTGATGCTAGCTCTAAGAGATCCATTGCCCCTGAGCTGACCTTGTACCATTAAGAAAAGTCATTATCTCTTTAAGAAATTTTTCTATGAGGTAGGGAGTCTGCTAACCCAGGTCCATTAGCCAGGTATGCAATATACAGGTGGATTCTACAAATTGTCATTCCTTAATGACAAAGGGAAGTGGTCATTAGCCCTACTTAGGTATTAGCCTGCTTTACTTCAACCAATCATCTGGTCCTCATACCCATGGGATTTTCTACCCTGTAACTAGTTGCATTTTCTTCCCCATCTATCCAACTCAGTTCTTTGTTCTGTACTTGTCTAAAAACTACTTTAAAAAAGTGTTATTGATGAGGGTATAGTCTCTGGGAACCCCCTTGAACTCTCCTTGAATCTTCCCCACTTGATCCAGCCTTGGCCTGAGGCTATAACCTTATATTATCATTAGGCCAAAATCTCTACCTACCTTTGCCCTTTATTGTCCAACTACTTCCCACCCTGGATACTATCAATATCCATGCCTTCAGCTGCTTCCCACCCTTAATCCCATTCTCCTGGTTCCTGGAGTCTGACCTCATCCCAGTCCCATCAAGCTCCTCCTTAGACTCCTCCTCAAGACCCTCCCTAAACCCTTCCTCCCATCACCCCAGGACCATCCTAGATCCCTCCTGCAATCTTTGCGTATATAAGTTTCATCTTGCCTCCATGAAGGCACTCTGGCCTGCTTGTGAAAACAAATGTCACAAAGGGTGGGATTTCTTAAGACAACCCAATACAGTGAATCCTTAATAAACTTTGTCTTTTTCCTTGGCTGAGAAGGCTTGGTTCGAATTCTTTTGGCAGGACCTGGTGTGTTGGTATTTTGGGGTATTTACCACCCCTAAAAACACATGGTTCCCTACCATCTTGGGGCACTCCTTGGACCAGTGACCCTCCTTGTGGCATCAAAAGCAGGTTTCCCCACTGTCCAAGTTGCAGGGCTTACTCCAAGGGGGCACCCTGGGGGATGCTCCTTGGGTCTTTTCCTGGCCATGGCAGCAGCCAAGAATTGAGCATGTTCTGTCTCTAGCCCTTTCCTTGCATTCTCTTTCCTCTGCTGCAAATAGGACTCTGTTGTTAAAGACTCCAAAGCCCATCACCAGTAATTGGGCCTGAGGTGTTTGGGGTCCCATTGCCAGTTTCTGCAATTTCCTCCTAATATCTGGGGCAGATATGTATTAAAATACATGCTGAGGATTGCTGCCCCTTCTATAGAATCAGGATCCAAATTCATATATTTCTTAATAGCTTCTACTAGCTGATTTTGGAAGAGAACAGGGTTTTCCTTTTCTCCCTGAGTAATCTCCCTAATTTTTTGGAAATTTATTTGCTTTCAAATGCTGTTCTTAGGCCTTCTAATGGGCAAATTACCATATGACCTCTCTTTCCTCTATCCTCACTCTTTTGATAATTCCACCCTGGTTCACTATTGGGAACAGCAGCTGTTCCTGGGGGGTATTTTGTGGGGTCATTGCTAGCCAAACGATATCCAAATTTTGGGGCTTGTTCCCAGATTCTCCTCTTCTCCTCAGTGGAACAACAAGTAGAGAAAAGGATATGCAAATTACACCAAGAAAGCTCCAATTGTAGGGACAGATCCCTAAAACCATCAGTAAACTTAGTAGGGTCTTCTGAGTATCTCCCCAGCTTCTCTTTAATCTGAATGAGACCTGAAATGGAGAACAGAACATGGACTCTAATTGTCCCACTGGGTGAGGCAGGCCCTTCCCTCAGGGGAAAAAGCCTTGAAGACACTGGGAACTGGAGCCTGGGGAGAAAGATCTGGCTGATCTGTACTAGACTTCAAGGATGGGGGATCTGGCTGGCAAGAGAGATAAGCTAGTACCTGAGGAACGGTAGGGGTCAGAAGGGGAGATACCAAAGAGACCTGAGTGGGTGCCACCTCAGAGAGAGGGGCCAGGGGAGGAGATACTGCAGGACCCAAGGTTGGAACCTGAGTAGGGGTTGCCTTGGGGGTAGGGCCCATGGTGGTAGATACTGCAGGGCCTGAAGTAGGGGCAGGCCGTGAGGCCAGAACATGAGTAGGGGTCCCTTCAGGGGAAGGGGCCACAGAGGGAGGCGCCTCAACAAGACCCTTGGCTGGGACCTGAGCAGGGGTCACCAAGGGGAGAGGGGCTATGGGAGGAGATGCAGGGTAGGGGTCTTGGACCGTAAAGGAAGCAGGAAAAGAGGAGGGTTGGGCAAGAGGAAAAGGGAAGGAAAACCAAGGGAGAGAGGGTGGCAAGGAAGAGGGAGTACAGGAAACAAGGGTGCTCCGGGAAGGTTGGGGAGCAGGAGGAGGGGCTGGGGCTGAAGCCTTGGGAGCTATAAGGAGGGGATTATCCAAAATGACCTGTTGACCTCCATTGTCCCTTTGTGAGGTGGCTCTAGGTAAGAGCATCTTAAGATCTTTCCTGAGAATGGAATTCTGAGAGAGTTCCACAAAGGCCATTACATAGGAAATTTCTCTCCATTTTCCTTCTCTGTGAAAGTATAACTCTAGCTACAAGAGAGTATTACATTGTAAAGTCCCCCCAATAGGCCACAATTCGTGGCCTTCTAGGTGATACTAAGGCCAAACAGTGTTGCAGAAGAACACAAACTTTTTCTTTTAAGTTGTTTAGAGAAACTATTTTTTTTTCTAATTTTGTAAAAGAACCCAAAGGTGAATTTTTGACCCATTATGGGCTTGGGAAGTCTCTTCCTCTGCAAGGAGGAACTGGGAATAAGTCTCAAAAAGGAACAAAATAAGACAGAAAAAAAAAATAAACACAAAAAGGTACCCGGGGTTTTCCCATTCCATAGTGCTAAGGGAATTGAGAAATTGGGCATGCACTTCCAGATAGGGTGTCCATTCTTGTCCTCTGTGCTTCCAAAGGTGAGCCCAGGTCCCTGGCCTCAAACACAAACCACTGGACTGAGAACCTGAGAGAGTCAGGCTGAGTATAAGACCTACTGGGACCTGGAAAGTTAAGCCCAAAAAGCACCTCCAAAATGTTTGGAGAGAGAGAAGAGGATTGGGAGAGGGGGAGGCTTACATACCTTCCAGTCTTGGCTTTAGAAGAATTTGAGATTAGCAGTATTCCCAGTCTCAGGGAACCAAAATGATGAGGTTAAAGAAAAATGATGATGGCAGGGAACCGTGTGTTTTTAGAGGTGGTCGAGACCCCAAAATACCAACATGCTGGGTCCTGAAAAAAGAATTCGAACCAAGCTTCCTCAGGCAAGGAAAAAGACAAAGTTTATTAAAGATTCGCCATATTGGATTGTCTTAAGAAATCCCACCCTTTGTGATGCTTTTTTCATAAGCAGGCCAGATTCAGTCTGAGGTAGATTGAACCTGAGTGCCTTCATGGAGGCAAGATGAGACTTATATACAGAAATATATACAGGAATTGAGGGGTGGTCTTGAGTAGTCTGGGATGACTAGAGGAGGGGTTTAGAGTGGACTAGGGTGACTGGGGTGAGGTCAGACTCCAGGGTGGGAAATAGCCGAAGGTTACCTGGTTATGAAAGTCAACAGAAGGCTAGGGTAACAGAGCTAGGGTATAGATATTTTGATCAGGATCAAGGGTGGGAAGCAGCTGGACAATAGAGGGCTGGGCAAGGTAGAGATTTGGGCCTAGATAATGAAAGGCTTATGGCCTTAGGCAAAGGCCTGATCTAGTGGGAAGATTCAAGAAGACTTCCAGGGGGTTCCCAGAGACTGTACCCTCATCGTTATTAATTCCATTACTGGGTCTAAGTGTTGTTGGGGAAGCTAAGAACATATTTATTGATAAATTTATGCTTTATTAAACAATTGGATGTGCTTGAAAGTTTGTGCCTCAGTTTACATTAATTTTCAAATGTAAGAGCTCAACCCTCACTCCTCCTCCCTCTAGTTTCCTCATTACTGATTTAAGCCATTCGCATTTCTCTGTTGCTCTCTGGCTTCCTCCATCATTCTACTGAGACTTGTTGAATGATTATGGGATGTGTGAGTTCCCTGAGGAAAAATTTCTTATATTTTAAAGAAAATCCCACACATTGTTAGAATTGGATAATTATGTATATATAGTAATAATCCAGTTACCATTTCCCCCCCTAGAACAAAGAAAATAGATTTTTATTGAAGCAGATAGTTCTAACTTCAATCTTTCTCTTCATGTATCTGATGGAAAATATGAAAAAATATGATAAAGCTAACCCTTTCCAAATGGGTGAGAAACTGTAATATTTCCTGTTAAATTATAGATAATTACTCTAAAATATTCCATTGAATTTTCATCTGTAGTAAAGAAAGTATTAAAAAGCAATTTTACATTGTTTGGAGTATTTCCTGTTGTTTTCTTTACTATAGTTTATATAAGATAAATCATACTTTATAAATGTTACCTTGGAGTATGTTATTAGTAAATCCAAATGACTACCAGTATCTCATTTTAATTTTCATTCTCTATTTTTATCAGTTTGCCAGTGTCTCTGTTGGTTAAGCTTGGGTATGAAGGAATACTTTTTTTTGACATTCCGTCCAACTGATAACTTCCACTAGGACTCTGCTGTCACTTTCTTCTGGAAGAAAAACAACACAGTTACAATGTCTGGAACGTGTGAGAGACGTGTACATACTGGCAGCTACATAATTTGTACAGAATGTGGGGAGGATAAGGGAGAAGAATTTAACCAATGTAATGCCAGAATCTACCCTATTTTATAAGAGATATTTTAAAATGTTTTTAAAGCAAAATAATGATTCATGAATATTAGTTCAGTTGATGAACTTTTAAAAGCTTTTGATGTTTTTGCTTTTATAACCTTTGTTTCCCAAAATAATTTCCTCCCTCTACTCCCTGGAAAGGAATCCTTTATAATAAAAATTTAAAGAATTTTTTTAGTCCATTCAACAAAACTAAATCAACCGAATCTATAAATACATGCAATGTTCTACACCAATAAGCCTCCAGTTCTGCAAAAAAAAAAAAAAAAAAAGGTGTCTCCTTTCTTTTTCAGGGTCAAAGTTGTAATTATAATTGCCTAGTGTTCAGTTTCATTTTGCTATTTTATATTTCTCTGATGTCAATTCTACTGATGAAATCATTCCAATTTCTGAAGTAGAGACATTTAACAGTACCAAGGACATTGGTGGCAAGAACTCTTTTCTGGGTCTTCAGTCATTGTGGATATAACACCTGCAAAAGCTGTGGCCAATCTCTACCATGTCTGCTTCCCATTATGATGACCATAGGCACTGTTTTAGTATTATTCCTATTCCCAAGGCTCTTAGAATCAGAGATATCCTCATCAAAATCTGAGTGGAAATGGTGGTGATTGAATTGTTTGACACATGTTGTATCCTTTCACTTCTTCAGCATGCCCTGTGGCATGCCTCCCCCATGGATGGCACATGCTGGAATTAACTAGTCCTTTTTCTACAGGAGTTGCTTCCTCAGATAATAGCTGAGGGGGTTAGGCTGGAAGCAACAAGTGGCCTGGCAATGGGTTAGTTCTGTCACTGCCAGGGGATTTGTATTTATCTGCCTTTTGGAGACAGTTGATTAGCAATTTTTTGGATGGTGGTGGTGAGGAAGTTGTACTCAGTCTCCATAATGTTATCTCCCCTCAATAGCGGCTGTAGGGACTGAGCTGGAAACAAAACTTGTAGTTTGAGGGCCACAGTATTCCTAATGCTCTTGCATTCAGGGTGTCTCCATTGGAGTCTAAGGAGATGTTATCATCAATATGGCAGAATTCCTTTAACCTGCTTACAAAATGGTGCCTCTAGTCTCTCTTTTAGGGTGCCTTGTTCATTCAAATACACTGGCTACCTTGCCTTGTGAGTAGATCGTTAGATGTTAGATTAGATATTGGAAACATTCAAACTTTAAAATATAGTTTACTCGTTGTTGATTCCCTATAATTTGCTCTGTCTTCCTATGTAATTACAAGTAAAATCAAGAAAATGGATCTATTAATCTCAAAATTAGTTGGGTACTTGTTAATTTAGATTTCATTTTTTTTTTCTCTTTTTATCAACCACAAAATCAGCTAACTTTTATATTGGAATTGTCAGGAAACTGAGATTTTTAGAATGGAGGATATCTCTCTAAAACTTTTTCCATGTCATTTAAATAACCTCTAGTTTATTGATATTTAGACTATAATCCTAAACCTATTATTCCAGTCTGGCATTCCCCAATGGGGAGCTCTTCTTAGATGTTTTGCCTCAAGAATTAGGATTAAATTCTGATAATTTTATGTCTATTTGTATGTATATTTGTAGGAATAGTCAGAGTTTTTTTTTTAATGAAAACAAGCAATATTTAATAAAGGCATATGTGTAAAATGCTGGAAATTCTACTTTTTATATTTGGTTAGAACAACTAAAAAGCATTCAGTTGTAAGAAAAAATGAGGTTTTTGAAAAAGCTCCTCAGATATCTTCACACTGTACTTAAATCTATTGAAATGGATTTACCACTATGAATTAACACTAGTATAGTAACAAACAAAACTAATAAGAACTTGGGAATTCCATGACTAACAATATGCCTCATCTTTGAAAAAAATGATAATTGTTCCCTTTAGAACTTCTTTAGTTATGTTAGACTTTTAGTGTCTATTTTTTTGTGTGTTTTTTCTTTATTTAATATATTTAGTTTTCAGCATTGATTTTCACAAGAGTTTGAATTACAACTTTTCTCCCCATTTCTACTCTCCCTCCCACTCCAAGATGGCATATATTCTGGTTGCCCCATTCCCCAGTCAGCTCTCCCTTCTGTCATCCCACTACCCTCCCATCCCCTTTTCTCTTCCTTTCTTCTAGGGCAAGAAAAATTTCTACGCTCCATTGCCTGTGTATCTTATTTTCTAGTTGCATGCAAAAACATTTTTTTTTTGAACATCTGTTTTTAAAACTTTGAGTTCCAAATTCTCCCCCCCCCCACCCTTCCCACCCACCCTCCCTAGGAAGTCAAGCAATTCAACATGGGCTACATGTGTATCATTATGTAT